>KB671842.1:783665-845317 GCA_000349105.1 Anopheles epiroticus | reverse complement strand
CGTTTATGTTGGAACCGTGGTATCCTGTATAATAGGCAGTCTGGCTTGCAATCGGCTTCTACGTGACCGAGGTGTATTTGAAATATGTTCTTTTGAAAGTCACTCCAACAATTATGCGTCGAACTTTAAATTTGAGAATGCGTATGACCCCACGAGAAAAGTTACTCATAATATTAAGGAATTCGGCAGTTGGTGAACAATTAGAATAATACCCTTATAGCTAAAATTGTTCCATTATGCTCTCAATTTTATAAATAACCTTTATTTGTTCGCAGTAGGCTACACATCAAACTAAACCTGCCTTGAACACAGCCTATCATATTGCAAACAATGAACACCTTGCCATTAGGATCAAGCTTTTTTACGTTTTTTTAGCGTTTCAAAAAATGCCCCTGTCAAAATTTTTGTTTCGTTGCCGATTTCAGCGTGTGACCGCGCGGAGAAGGGCTGTTGTTAAGAAAATATTTTCAAAAAAAAAAAACCGGTATTACTTAGCGAGAGTTGTTGTATGCTAGAGTTGGATGGGTTTACCTTAACTTATCGTGCCAAAGCTATCCAAAAACGGATCGGACCACTCTGGGTCGGAAATGAGGCACGAGGAAAGACAAGAGTCTTTGTCTACTCAGTTTGGACGGCCAATTGTTTATTTATATCCCACCACGTTTTTTAAGTTGTCTTCACTGGCCATAATATATAAGGCTACTAACAAGGACACTACCGACCGGGTCGAGTGCAGAAGATCAAGAGAACGCAGGATGCGTTTGTCACCGAGAACGAAAGTTGATATCGATGTCAGCTGTCTCTGTGACTCCATCCCTGTGACTCCTCCTCTTGAATAGGGTACAGTGTTGGTAAGTATGGCTTATTTGACCAAATCCAAACAGTTGTATACGACCAAGCACCAACTCCAGCTTTTCTCAAATTTGCTTGAAACACGCCTTTTCCATTTCAATTTCGGGACATTTCGAGACATTTCTCATACCGACAAGTTGTTTAGCTTGTTCACACTGACTTGAAATACCTACCTTCCTGACGCTACACTTATACACAAGCTTAAAAAAACTCATAAATTCAAGGATTTTAAAATTCAAACCAAGAAACTGTCACTTATGTTAATCGGGAATTTTCGAAACACGAGAAACGTCAAAGTCGGAACGTCAAGTGATTGTAAACAAAAAACAAAAATTTGTTATGTGTACAATCTAATCGACCTGCATCTGGAACGTAAATCAATGGAATTCTCGATTGAAATTGTTGTATTACCTTGGTATTTAAAAATATTTAGTTGAAACAAACATAGTACCATCGGTTCAGCTCATGTTTGTTTGTTAGTGCGCTCTAACTTGCTTTCCATCGAAGTTCACATCTCATCACGCTGAAAAAAAGTTGTTTGAGGACTTGAAGGATTCGCTACAAAAGGAAGTCTAAATTGAGGGCTTCTGAAAAGTGACTGATTCTGATCGCCAGAGAGATAGGAAAACGCTTTCAAGTACGGTCTATGTGGCAATGTAAAAATTCAAGGCTAAACTTTTTCTTTCTTTCAGATCCCCAATACTATAGTGCAACAAGTTGTTCGTCTGGTTTGCGCATGTGAAAATATTTGAATGTGAAATGTGTAAGTACTGCATGAAATGTTTTATACCATTACTATTGCTATTGCTTCATATCTCCCATGTCGAAAGAGTTAAAATATGACTGTTACTTCGCGCACCCTTTTGGGGTAGTAAGAGCTTAATAGATTGGTGTGAAGAACAAAAACGTCTCGAGACCACATCTATTGGTTGTTCTTGAAGCGAATTTTAATGTATATACCTATCGACGTAAACGATGATCAAATGGGTGATTATGTTAAACATGATTCATGTGTAGCCTACAAATTTGATTAAAAAGTTTAAAAACGAACTGCTCGTAGCTAGCAACAAAAGGACTCGTCACTTTCCGCTTGTGAAAAGCAATGAAAATGCTCTTCAGCAGTATTTTAACACGTCCCTCGTTTATACAATTTGCTGTTTTTGTTTCACTTATAACAAATGCCTTCTATTTACACAATGTATTGCTGGACTACCGATCATTTACAATCGAAGCACCATCCGCAACGGTTGATCTCATAATTCCAGCTAAAATAGTTACGGATCCATGATATACAGAGGTTAAGAAAACAGAAGTACTGTGGATACAATACTGAATTATGGTAGTAAATGTGTTTGTAAAGAGAAGAATCCATTTTGTACATAGAAACACATATGAGAGCTTTTATTTCATCAGTATAGTATATCAGTAGCTTTTTTTATCCATCAGTATAGGTACTCTTGGATCTTAAAAGAAAACAACATGAACGCTTATAGAATTTTTCAAACTATTAGAAAACATTAGTTCCCCAAGCAAGTGTTCTTGAGTCGGCTCCCTTCCAACTCTTGTGCCGACACGTCTACGTCGTGCAAGGTGGTAGGCCCAAGACTAACCCTTCGGCCGGATATCGGCTCATGGCGTTTACATACTTTTACTGGTACTTTTATGTTCTTTGCTAAAGTTAAGTATTTCATGTAATTTTACCTGTAATTGATATGCTCATGCTTCAAAACACGGATGAACCGATTTTATGTTTCCTCAGAGCTTTTTCTGGAGCTTAAAAGCTTTTCGTGAGCTTTCTATGCTTTTTAACAAGACTTAGAAGAGCTTGAAGCTTCGTGATTTCCTGCAGAATCAAACTTTCTCGCTAGATGCTCTCCAAGAATTTATAGGATTAGATTAATTCGTTTTCTCTTGAGTTAAAAGCTGTTAAACTATTCCAATAATTTAAAAAAATATTATATTATAGCTATATCCTTCGGCTAAGCGTTATTATGAAACTTAGCATAAAGTCTGAAGATAGTTTTAACGATTACGGCCCTACGTTTTCAATCCAATATGCATGCGTCAAACAACGTCCTTAAGATATAATTAAACCCGACGCCGACAGCTCTTCCGGTTGCTGTTAAACGTTTCCTAAACATCTTCAAAAAACACACATAATGACACCGTTCGTTAAGACTGTTTCCCGTTAACAGCATTGGAGTTCTTTTGGGCGGAGGTAAACTTCAACCATTTACCCAAAATCCATCCTTCTCTGGTGGCACTTACTTCATAAAAAAAAACCTGTGGCTATTACCAAAAGCATCAGCCGATGTTCACTCGCCGAATGATCATTACTGCCCTCTGACGTGCACACAGCTTCTGTAGGTTTCGTGAAAAGATTGGAGGAAAGCAGGGCGGACGGTTGTACGTGCGCAAATGAAGAACGAGCCGAGAATCGAGCATGAACTTTTAATTACTTCTCTCGAACCCGTGCACCACCACGATTCCCATGAGCAAGCATGTGGCGCAGCACAATGGGACGTGTAGTACCCGTTTGCGATGAGTTCCTCCCGGAGGAGCGCATAAATAAAGTACACTTTTACAGCTGATAATTATGACACTGCCGACTGTAACACAGACAGAGCTGTCCGCCCCGCCTCGCCAGTAATGGATGTTTATTTCTGTTTAATTGATCCTGAAAGTAATTTGACTGATCAAAGTGTGGTGAGCCCGGTAAAGATGCGTTCCACGCGCTCCGATGCCGCATCCTCACGTCGATCGTCGTCTTGGTCGTCATCTTAAGCTTGCTCGTAAAGATGAAACCGATCGACGTTACGTAGCCGCGTAGATCGCCGCGAGATGTTGGATACTGTGCAGTTAATTAACTGCACACGAAGTTGGTGGCGCATCGTTTCGGCTTTCGGCTGCTGGTCGGGGTGAATAAAATCGAAGAAACGACTAACCGACTACTGGTTGGCTACTTCCACGGGGAGAGGAAGTTAAGTAAAAGTAATGGAAAAATTAACTGCTCGCGTACTTAAACAAAAGGACCTAGAGAGGGAACGCAGGGCTGTACTATCGCAGAAGAAGGGTCGTGGATATCGTTGGAGCAGATTTTCGCAGATCGTTACTGCCGCGGGAGCGGGTTTGGTCAATAAATAATCGATATGTCATCATTACGCGCGTAGATAATTTGTGGACGCGTCGGTCGGCTAATTAAGACATTAAAGTGTGGAACGTAAAGTGATCGCGTATCAGCAGGTTGGCGAACAGTGTCTTTAGTTTATCACTTTTTTATGACATTGAGCAATGATGGAAAGGGAAGCTAATTAGAAATAGAGCATAAGTATCATTAAATTGGATGGGACTACGATTTATTGTTATTAATGTTCGATGTGATTTTTAATGGTTCGTTTGGTAAAGCGTAGATTCTGATAATAGCTCATAAACTGTCGCAAGATTATTTTTATAGGTTTACCTTATTTAGAATTCTTCTTATTAATAGCATCTTGAGGTTAAGAATCTCTTTCATGTTTTAAGAGCTGCGGTCAGTAGGAGAATAATTCTTATGTTTTATGTTAGCAGGTCTCCTCGGTGCTTCATATCCACCTAAATTGACTAATGATCAATCGATCATCGAGAAGGAATTTCGTTTTCCATAGTTATATATGTTTGAAAGGTGAAGGGTAATATTTTGTACGCAAAAACTATGAAAAAATATAACCCTTGTTGGCGTTTGGTTTCAGCAGTGGACGCATGACTTGATGTAACAGCAGAACCAAGGGCTAGAGTCTCGATAAAACCCTTCTGTACACATAAAAATACCTCCTTCCCTCTTTCGTCACATCAATTAGTAACTTATATAAATGTCTAACTTTCTTGCTTTTATTAAACATTTTAGGAAAAACCCAAATAATATTTTTTTCATTTATATTATCCTTGGTAGTTTGATATCGTGATAATTCTACGGTTGATTTAAGATATTTGCTAGTAGGCAAATATATTTAATGTATAGGTGTAACAGAACAAGTTTTGCTTTAGAAATCAAAAAATTAAATTGTGAAAGATCGTGAAAGGAGTTATCATCATCTGTTTTATGGCAAAGAATGAGCCACGCCTAAAATTGCACCATATCACAAATAAGCAGATAAAGGTTTTACCAAAGAAACAGTTTCAATGTAATCGTTTTGTCTTTGTTGTAATCCTCTGCTCGATCCTCCGCTCGACAGTCCATTTTCCTCAAGATTTTCTTAAATAAAGTGGGATGTGCTGTGATACAGAATAATTACTCAAAATGTCAAATATTCTGTCTGTAGTGTCTGTGGTTTGAGACATATCGTCATATCGATATAATTTCTTGTAAAACAATTGTTTACGTGAAATCTCATAACACATAAAATAAGATATAGAATTCTAATCACAGCTTGATTTAAGCCACGACCATTCACCTTGTACCTCACAGCTTCATTAAGCTAATCAAAAGATAACGAGTGTATCTTCACATTATCAGAAACCGTCATTCACTTTACAGGTCCATTTTTACGATTAATCAGATTTAACTTATTTTTTTCCATGGACAAGCCTGTGTTTATGATCTAGGCTTAACATTTTGTCAGTTCTAGCCTATAATTAACGCACCCCAAGGTACTGCTGCCGTTCCTACATTTCGGATGTTCCTTCACTCTAGTTTTGAGAGAGAAAAAAAACTGTCCTTATTCCCATTCTCGCGATTGTCATTGTTTTACGAGGCTGGTGGATCTGTTCACCTGGTGCTTGCCTCCCGAAGAAAGCATCAAACTTCCGCTGTGGGGTTCATTAATTTTTCCAACTCCAAAAGCACACCCTTTCTTCAGGGTTCCACACGCACCGTGCACTGTGGTGAATTTCTTAACATCACGGCACTGGTCTCCCAATCCCAGTGATCTGCTCTCTCTCTCTCTCTGCCTCGATCGCGAACCGTTCCGAGACGCCGTTTTGCCAGTTGTAAGCCTTAAAAATGACTAAAGTCCTACACCCGCTAAAGTCACTGATTTTCAGTTCAACGACACGGTGCGCACCGAGGCGGAACAATTTATGTGTCCATAGTGCCGCCGGTCTCTGCCAACCCCCCTAACCCCCGTCGAGGGTGCAGAGTATGGAATTGTTTTGATGTTTTATTGTTTCGCCTCTACCTCAGCTGCACTTTCTCCCTCGTGGTGGCCTCCAGCTTCGGGTGGAAAGATCTCCAAACAGTTACTTGGCTTTTAGACCAGCGCCAGAAAGGATGACCCGAACCCGAAGTAGTGTCGCATTTGGTGTCGCATTGTTTCCTTCCGTGGCCGGCACCAATCGGGGCACATTCCATTGTTGAAACAGTTCGGTTCGGTGCGGAAATGATGTGTTTCGGTAGAGCTGGTAGAACGAAGCAGCAAATTTCTTTGGACGTTCTTACAGTCGTTGGATCTTTGGAGTGCCAAAGTCCCGGTTCTGCGGCCTGCCCCTCGAGCTCTATTGTACGTTTAATGGTTTAGTATATCATTTTTTGCCCTTAAGCAGGGTGTTTTGCTGGCGGGTTGCCCGGGCCAAGTCCCTGCGGGTGTACCTCCATTGCCCGGAATCTCGGAAGTGTAACTGTTGCGCCAGCTCTTTTCTTTACCTTCCATAATAACTTACCAGCACATTATGGGCACATTTACTAGCGCTCAACTAGCGACCCAAGCATTGCAGCGAAGTTCTTGGGTTATGTTCCGCCCCTTGCGAGATGGCGCAATCCTCTTGGCTCACCTGTCGGATGGAACGAGCTTGCTCCGGAAAATCGCCCTGGTTCCGCATCGACGCCATCGTACCACAAAAATGAATCTCGCTTGTCACGGCAACGGTTCTCCGGAACGCGCCTAACCTCCCGAACGGCCGTTCCGCTGAACAGTTTAATTTTATTACCCGCTTACAAGAGACCCGCGCAGTAGATGCCAACAGGTGACTTACTCGTCCGTCCCGAAGCTTACCGGGCATGGCATGGTAGAAGAAAGAAACCTCGGACCGGTAGAACATCTGCTCCGCTTTGAGGACAGCAGCTGGGACCGGCTAGTGGTGCAGAACCCCTGATTTTAATCTTGGGACAGTGGCCTTTCCACGCGGTGTGCTCCAATAAATTCTGGAGCCCGGGTCCGGGTGGAGTAGAACGATCGGCCACAGCTCGCCAAAGATCCATCAGCTGCAACCGAAAGCAGGCACTGTGCTGTAGCTTCGGTAAGCTTTCCCGGGGCACGCTGAATGAAACATTCAAAAATACTAACCTCAACATTGGACTCAGCTCCTGCCGCAAGAAGTTCCACCTCCCATCCCGGGCGATGCGCAAACGAAAGCAGGAGATATGGTTTGATGGTTTTCGATGGCGAATGGCGAAAGAATGTGAAGCGTAGATAATCATTTTTACTCACCCCAGAAGGAAGGGAAGAATAATTCATGCCAATCGAGGGTGGACGGACGGAGGGATGGATGGACAGGTTGGTGGCAACCGTCAAGATGGCGACCAAAAGAACGTTGTGTGCCTCCTCGCCCCCTTGTGGCTTGTGGAGTTCGTTTTTTTTTTTCGTTGGTTCTTGCAAAGCATTGAAGAAATTCTTCGCCAGGAACTATATGCTTTTAACTATTGTGGTTCTTCTTCTGCTCCCTGAGCACTCCGTTGTAATTAGCACCCCTACCACTGTTGGGCAGAACAGGCGGAAGATGATGGCGTGCAACTAGGCGAGGAAAGTAAAACAACGAACCAGGGAAAGAAACGGGTAAAAGATGAAGCTTGTAATTATTCTACGCGAGCAATGAGTGTCTGATCGATGTTCATGCGCCGAGAAGCGATGAATGGCAGTTGCTGATAGAGCAAGGTGGGAGAACGAAAACTGATAACTCACACGAAGATGGTTGCCACGAAGGCGATGCTGATTGTTTGCAAGATGGAGTGCTCAAGAGCATTGGATTGGGAGCGATTTGACCATCCCCGGAAATGCATCCGTAGAGAAGGAGTCGAAAGAAAATAGAACAGAAAGGAAAGATTGACGTTATCAGTTGTGGATGCATATTGAAACATAAAAAGTAGAAAGTAAATATATTGTGGTATAGTTTTGAAATTACTTTTATATGTGGAAACTATAACGCTAAGACCAAAATACACGAGCCGTAATTCTGCAGATCAAGCTTGATTCATTCTAGTGCCATCTATTGTCAAATATCAAACAGACTTTTAAAGCCAGGATCGACGACGCGTATATGGCTGTGTAATCTTGGAATACACAGACGCCATGAGGAGACGATAGCTCAAAATAAGACACTAGTGTAATTTACATGCCAAAAATTCAAGCTTCAAGGATCGTCGAAACATGAACACAACAAGAAGGCAGCTGGTATAGGTAGCAGCAACACATTGTTTTACCATTTTTTTTTTGCCTTAAAATCACACTCATCACACAATAGAAACTTAATACCGACAATTCTGGCTAAGTTTTGCTTGTCTCTGCCTCTGATTTGAACCTGGCAATAAGATTACGCATCAAGATCATACGATTATTGGCTCGTGAAGCCAAAATTCTTTTTGACAGATAGATTATACTGACGACAAGCTTCAGCTAACTACCATTAGATGGCGCGAGAGTAGGCCAAGATTAGATATGCGAATACGCATCGTCGATCCTGGCTTTTTTTATCTGTTTTTAGGAGGTAAAGCCGGGATTGACGACGCGTATTTGGGAGAGTAATTTTGGTCTACACAGGCGCCATATTTTGGCAGGCAGCGGAAGTTCTTTAACCATTTTTAGGATAAACACCCAATAATCGAAGTACTTAGTCTTTTTTTGAGGATTGAAAAGGGTTCCAATTCATAAATAATATGTCAATAATATGTCAGTAAAAAAATAGGAAACAACACACTTTAAGTACAGCGTGGCCCTGCTAATAATTAATAAAAGACGCCAGTTTAGATCAAGATAACACATCACAAGACGCTTTTCACCGTGGCTTTAATTTGGACTCATAGTGCGACACATCGGTTTATAGACGTCTGTTGAAAAATGTGTCATCAGAACAAAAAAATTGCAAGAAATACCGTGTCGTGGAAATTTGTTTGTTTCGTCTAGTTCTAATCGCCGAAAACAGTACGTATAATATATTTTTTATTCTTTTTATTATAATTTTCCTGTTATAGTGCATTTGAAAGGTTTTTTTTTCTTTAGTTAATATTTTTTTACACGTAAATAGTTTAATATTTTAAGATTCACTTCAAAACCAAGTAACACAACATACAGTAAGAAAAATAAGAGAAACCTATGATATAAATATTACATGATGTCTGAAAATGGTAGCAATTCCCTCTTACAAAGAATACATAGATCAGCGGTTTTTGTTGCACATTAGAACAAAAACCACATGGAAACCTTTTTAATAGTAAAAACTAAACGTACATACGTACTCGAAGCACGTAATTGATTGCAAACCTTTCATTATAATCCATAACGAGCCATTTATCCTCCTAGAAACCGTTGTAAGCCGTTCTGATCGTGCGTTTCTCCCCTCGAGCATCGTGTAAATGGCACACTGGTTTTGCATAAAAATCCTGTATCACTCGACCGAGCACTGGCGTAATGATAATCTCCGTCTGCATGTTAATAGGCTCCGAGATATGCAACCAGCAATAGCACCGTGATCTGCATAATTAAGCAAGGATCTTTAGCATCTCCAAGACCAAACATAAACAACCATTTTCTGTGGTGTACACTCCATCCCTGGCAGAACTCTTGCTCCCATTGCCCGGTCGGGGGGTTGATCTACAATGTTGACCAAATCCCGCAAAAAAGAGGGGGTCATTTTGTGTTTTCCAATTTAATCCACGCTTATCATTAGCAATTTTACAGCAAAGTGCTGCACGTTCCGGGCAAAACCAAACTAGCGTGGAAGCGCGCGCGGCACAGGAAGTGGCACCCCATCCTCGTGGGGGCTCACGATCGTTCGGAAATGATCGCTCGTTACATAGTTACAGATTATAATCTTTTCCCTCACCCTTCTTGCCCGCTCCCTCCCTTTGGTGCGTTCATTTCCAAACGTATCGGTGTGTGGGTTGAGTTTTTCTATTCACCTCTTTTTTTCCAGTGGTACCAATCTCAAATGAGGAACCGTGATTGGCCAGCTAGAAGCAGGTCTTCCCCTCCTCCTGGCAGATTACTATTTTTGCGCCCACAAATGGGAAGCACTAATGGTGTTGGGAGCTCTATTTTCTCATCAATCCCCGATCGATCCGCGCTAAAGACGAGGCAAAACAAACAAACAAACAACGAAACAGACGGCCAGGCAGAGATGTATTGGAGAGGAATTAAGCCCCGGCAACCGCGGAATGGAAAGGGATTATTGCATAGGCGGGTGGGGGGGGGGGGGGGGAGGTAGACACGGTGGAGAAAAACGGGCCCCGGCCGGATCAAGAACGAAAATGAATCCGATACGAATGGATACGCCATAAAGCCGCTAATGGTGGGCCGGTGGGCCTGAAGACGGGCCTGAAAGTTAGAAATTCAGCACTGGAAACAATCATGCCACAACAAACAACTGTGGAGAATGTGTTTCGTTGCGTTTGCCAGGAAGGGGGAAAAAACCCTGGTGGCGTAGTTCTTTCTCTTCCGTTTGCCGTTCCTGTTGTGAATGATATAATGGTGGTGAAGGACGAGCAGCAGGGGAAAGAGCGAGAAAGGTAGGATAGGAGACGGGGGGAGGGGGGATAGTTTTTCTCGATCTCTAGTCCGTGGGAGCGAACCGTCCGGATCGGAAGGAAACCAAAACCAAACAAACTCCCACAGCTTTCGTTCTCCAGCCCTTTCCGCGCCCCGTCTTGAAAATTCTCGTTGCCCACCCAAATTGCCACCCAAGGAAAACTGAGCTGTAAAGCCAAGAAACGTGTACGTGTGGCAAGCCAAGGAAATCATAGAATCGTTCCAATAATCCAGCACTCGGTGGGTGATTATCGATCACGTTGCTCTTTTTTTTTTGCTCCATTGTTGCATAGAAATCGATGGAAATGGGAATATTTTCAATCCAATAACGATCTCGATCCGCTGATGGTGCGGTGCAGGCCACACCGGCTTCCTTTTCCACGGTTTGCCCTTTGAGAAACGGATCAGAACGGAACGAAGTGCCCGGAAGCTCGTGTGAGGAGATCGTGTTTGCCCTGCCTTGTGCTTCACACAATCGTCGTGTGGTTTGCTGGTGAGCTTCTGTTGTAGATACGGCAATGGAGGTTAATCATGGTGCAATTTTCATTATATCGATCGAAATATTGTAAACAAAAACAAACTTTGTGCTGGAGTTAGCTAAGTTCTGCTTATTCCAAAATGAAGCCATTACGTATAAACTTATTGCGCTTAAAATGTTCTTTTCATTATTTAGACATCAAAGTCTTACGTCATTATTTAGACATCAAAGTCTCGTTGGTTTAACGATGCAACGAAAAAAATCCATGATTCAATGGGAACATATTTCCGAATGATATATGGAACTGAATGATATATGGCTTATAAATTTGCACTATAATCGCTGGGTGGTTTGCAACGTCCGACAATTTCTATGATGAAATGTCCATAGGTGAAGTAGGATGCTGATGACGTGTACAGAACAAGGAAAACCATCTCACCGTAGCAAAGGATTACGTCCGCTGGTCGATCGTATGATAATAATAAGATGCCATTTTTCTATTTATTCTGAGTGAAATGCTTTAAGTGTCCAAGTGTTTAAGTGTTTTTTTCCTAGCTAATATAGTTTCACAGTGGTGTACTTTGCACCAAAGTATTAGAGAAAAATCCAAAATTAATCTTCAGATCATAATTTAAATTTTCTCTTATCGAATTTTCGCCCACACTTAAGTCTGTCATGTTACAGAATTACTATAAATCATTTTTGCCATTGACTTACGCGATTGAAATAGTTCAAGCTATTACTTTTTGGTAGATTTTTGATTTTTTTGTGGACTCTATGAATTATTAAAAGGTTTATTTTAATAACATATCTTTGCTGAAAGCTCTGTTGGTTTTTGTAAAGTTTTCCGTTGTTTGAATTTTAGTTTGTTGGTTACATTTCTTGATTACTTACTTACTTACTTAGTTATCGGGCGTTACAACCGCTTCGCGGTCTTGGCCTGCTGCAACAAACTCTGTTACCGCTTGCGGTCTCGCGCCTCCCACCTCAGCTTGGGTCTATCACGCTCAGCTTAGGCCAATCCTCTGTCCATGTGGACAGCCTAAGAGGACTTTCCGGGCTGGATCGTCCGGGTCCATGCGTATAACATGGTCAGCCCACCGGAGCCGGGCGAACTTAATCCACTGCACAACAGTAAAGTCGTTGTACAGCTCGTACAACTAGTCGTTTTATCGACTCCTCCATAAGCCCTCCTCACATTTCTTGATTAGTAATCGAATTATTCAAAGAACGAAACTTGCCTAACGAATGATATACTGAACATAATAGTAATGTGCGTACATCTTGGACTACAGTTAGACAAGAAATAAAAGTTTCTTTACTATGTGGAGGCATCTGAAGTCTCTCAAAAAGTATGTGTAAAAGGAATGTGTTCAAACGGCTAAAATCATTTGAATATGTTACTTACTGTCAAGTTTTCAAAAACAAACTGAGAGAAGCAGTGTATTAAGCATTTCGTAAAACATGTTTTGATGTTGTGGAACACATTATCAATTGGAAAAAACGAGACTTTTTTATTACTCGAAACAGTTTAATTAGTTTAAAATTGTGCCTCTAAGCAATGATTTACATGGAAATTATCAATATCTCGTACACCTTTACAGACTTAACAGCTACATAATTTGGTTTATTTGCTTTTCATCTAAAAACTCTTCTCTCTAACCAGCACTGCTTCTCCCCCGTCGCTGTAGCGATTTCCTCCGAACCGATTTAATAGTATCATTAGCAACTTTAACCTCAGCAACTTCATCAGCACCACGTCCGGGTTACCGGATGACCGGATTTATTCCAAGGGGCAGTATCGTACCACCAGCACCACCACCAGCAACGCACGCTCAAAAGGGCGGCAAATAAAAAGGCAATTGTGGATCGAACTGAAACGTAAGCGCAATTTTCTGCTACCGAGAGTAGAAGCCTTCCGTTTGGCATCTGGTTTGTAAGGTGAGCAGGAGCAACGATAATGGCTAAATATTGGCAAATGTGGTTGGAGGGAGAATTGGCTACCGGATTTAGGTCGGCAAGGAAATAGCATTACTTGATGGCTGTATTACATATGAATAATATTTAAATGTGTAAAAGAACTGCTACACCTCTGTACGATTATTCGACTTTAGAAAATAATCAAATAAATTGATAGATAAAACCCTATCTACTTGCAATACCTTTTCTCGAGGAGCTTTCTCGCGCAACGAACGAACCATAACCAACAGCAGGACGATATGTTTTATGGTTCTTGTTGTTCACCCAAACCTGCCCGCGCTAGCGAGATTCGGAAGCATCACAGCATCCCAGGAAGAAATTACCCCCGGGTTCGGCCCTGGTCAATGATTGCCATGCCACCAATGCTCAATCAGCTTTCCACCGGGACGACCCACCCGACGGCTTCCCGCCGTACGATTATCGCACATCCGCACATCCGCCCGACCGGCTCATCTTTTGGGGAGTTTTCTTTTCACCTACACCTTCACCAGGCGGCTCGCGTTGCCAATCATCGACCGTGCGCAATTTAAGCGTAGTGCAGAAAAAAAAACCCTCAAACACACATACACACCCTGAAACGCGCCCGAATCCGTTTCCACCACTCAATCTCAATATTTTGCCCCGTAATGATAAATAATTTCCATCTCCCTCTGATAATTGATATTTTACCGGAAGTTTTCCTCCCCCGTCCGCCCGGCCCTTCTACGCCCGTTCGGTATCGGTCGGCCACTCTCAGAAGTAACCGGCCGGAAAGATGGTTGCGGTCTTACTCGCTTTTTTGCGTTACTATTCTTTTTCTCCATCGAACCGATTTTTGAGGAAGCATCTTCTGGCCACTATTGGCGCTTTAGTGGGATGATAATAAGACTGCGCTGCTTACCGCTGCATTTTGATGATCTGCGTTTTTTTTGCTTCTTCGCCTTTGAGTTACTTTTTCGGGTTCCCTTTTTCATTGTGCGTAAGCTAGCATGGAAGGGTGCCGTTAGCCTTTGATGCTGGTGGAAATGGCTTAGATACTGTTTTCTTTTTCTTTTTTATTTGTATCAAAATAATTTAGAAATTGTTTACATCTTGTTTCATATGTTTTAGATTAATTATTTCTTCTTTATAACTCAACAATCGAGTGTTTTTTTTATTTAGCTATAATTTTTTGCGTCAAATTTTTGACAACATGATTTTGTTTTTTTTATTCTTGTAAAACTCCTTTTTAAGCTGGTGTATTTATTTCTGACTTTGCTTTGCCAACAGAAGGAAGATTAAGGATCAGATAGACAATCTAAATCTCTGCTGGGTGTAGAAAGTAATTTTGTGATGTTTTCTTCATGATTTGTGGATTCAAAGATGATTTTGATTTTTTTTATTTTCTAATGATACAAATTTCTAATAAATCAAAAATAATACGAAATCGAACTATTTAGGAAGCGGTACCAACTCGTAATGATTCAATGTTCCGCTAGCAACCGCCAAGAGGCGCTAGAGTAGATCCAGCATACGCTACCAAATTACATTCCGAAAATCTAGTTTTGGCTTTATTAAGGCATAAAAGCAAACAGAATCCAAGGATTTCTGCTCAGGTTTTAGCTTCCTTTGCCTTACTCATTTACTTTACTTACTTGTTAAGCTCGTGTATATTTGTCGATTGTGAAAATGTTTTGATTTAAAGTATGCTCTTTGTATTATTCTGTCAAAGCAATATTCACACCAATTTATGTTTCTTCCACAAATCTGAAATCATTTACATAATTTCATTTTTAACATTTTTTCTTAATGGCTTCTGCTAAAACAAAGAGACTGGGTCTCTTCGTCCGTGTACCGTCCCTAATTTATCCTCTCGCTGTAAGAAATGTTTGCTGATAATTTCAAACACTTCTGTGACCTTTTGCTGTTTGCTACCAACGGCCTTTCTGTTCCGCTGCTAAAGTTACTCTCAACTGCCAGTTCATGGGAAGCAAGGTAAACATGGGCACGCACATATTATGGGAACTTTTTACATTCTGCTTTCCAGAGAATCCGGACGCTGCTCTGCTTTACTGGGAATGACAAACGCACCGAGCTGTAACATTTCTCTTAGAGAACGTATTATTCACCTTTATGATCTCACCAGTCAGGTTGGAAGGTTTTCGAACAACTTTTAAAAGATTGTATAGTGTTTACTGTTGCTTTGGAGCTTCGTTTGGTGCTTGCTTTGACGTTACTAAAGTATGCAAAGAATTTTAAATTTATATCTGAATCGGAAAACATTTTGGCATACCTTTAAAGAAACATTCTTAGCAAGATGAAAAGCCGTGTGCTTTCTTTCCCGCACTTTGTCACTTCACGCAAACACCACCGGTTGGTTGGTATGATTTATTGCTGGTTTGTAAAAACAGACACACCAAACCCGGCGCAAAGTTTCACACGGCTTCTCCAGCTCAGGAAAGTCTTGCCGCCCGAGACGTAATTCAGACCAACCTGACACTCGGGTGAAGCAGAGAAGGTATCATCGTGTCATCAGCCTACCAACTACCTCTGCTTTCGTGGTAATGGTTCGTGTAACTCGGTAGGGTTAACTACACCCGGATTGACCCGTTGGCGGGCCTGGAGGTTAAGGGTTAAAAGCTAGCACACGAGCATGATGGATGTGCGTGTTGAGATGTGTTTGCGCCTTCCCAGTGAAGTTAACATGCACCAGGCCAAGCGGACGTTTGTCTCTGCTCGCTCTGCTCCTTTACTTTTTTTGTTTTCATTTTTAACAAAATTAGAAAACATTTTACATTATTTATCAATGAAACTCTTTCAAAAAAGACACAAACAATATAATATTGTGCAATCGAATTGTTATTGTTTCACATCGTTTCCATTCGCTGGGCGGTAATAATCATCCAGTCTGGGGTGGTTTTCCAACAACCGGACGTGCGTATAAATGCTTCAGATGAGATCCACTCGGTAATGAACGGCACCCCTACCCTAGTTCGCTGGATAATTTAACGATAAAATACATCAAAAAAGGCAATAAAACACTTCGCTACCCTTCAATTTTCCTGACCGACGTGGAATCAATCTAAAGCCGTCCAGCATACTGCTGCAGAGCAAATAATAGTAAGAAATGTGTAGCAAACAAAACAGGAGAGAAGAAAAAAAAACATTTTTCACCCCTGCACCGTATCGTGGTCCGTGTTGTGATCGTGTCGCGGTTTTGCTTGCGGTAGTGGTTGGTACGAAAAACTCACCACGACCACCGCCCGACGGAGTCGACAGTTTTCAATGGGTTTTTGGTAATTAAAATTCTTCACCAACGCACCGGCGCAGGTGCTGCCCGGCTGCTCGGGGTTCCGGTACGGTGGATGGGAAATTGATCATTACACCCGGAAAACTGTGGCACCGGCTAGACACCGGTCGGCCAAACAGTCTGTAGCAGTCTGTAGCGACTTGTTTGCAGGAGGGTTAATACCCAGCGTCAGCACTGGAGAGCTGTTCTCAGCCGTTAGGCTGCGCATAAATTACGATCGATCGCCTGTTTGCTGCAACCTTAAACCGACCGCACTTGGGGCAGCAGCAGAAGTGTTTACACAAAGTCTCGCTCGCTTCGACTTTCTTCCCTCTCGACGATGCCGTTTGAAGTGTGGACCGCGAATGAGTTACAAACCAAACACGCACCGATGAGCTTGAGGAAGCGATCGAAAGGATTATGGTACACCTTCCATCGTTCAAGCACCTGTTCGATTGGTTCGATCGATATCGTGCACAGCTGTACGGGCTAGAACATATGGACCGGCGAGGCACAAGTTTGTAAAGTGCGTGAAGTGATGAGATTAATGAAATCGATTTTGCCGTTATCGAACGATCGATTCGTGGGAAGGTTTTGTGGGAAACTGTGGCCGCACGTAGCAGCAGAGCAAACCGGCCGTTGAAAGTGGAATTCATCTCGAATTATCGTTCAATACATTGTGCGATGTTGAAGATTGCCGCTCGCGCAAATGTATTACACAGTGTCAAATCGGACGAGTGCTGTGCAGGGATTCGATCAAAATTTGGTTAAAAGAAAGTTTTCGAATACTTTAGGCTTTTAGGGGGAAGGGGCTGTAGAGTTTGCCAAACAGATATCTTAAATTGACATACGATAAATGAACAAACGACTTTTGCTTTTTGGTCTAGGAATTCTATGGACTTGGTCTTGGACTTGGTAAACCAAACAATTCTAGAAGCTAAACTCCACATAAATCTGTGAAGAGTTTTCTGTGAAGACAGTATAGCATGGCATATTCGACTTAATTATTATCATTTTTGAATAAACCTCACTAAAATTCCGAAAAAAACTGGATCGACCAATAGAAGAAGAAAACCAATAGCTCTTACTAACGATCCTGTTTGGAACTCGTGTTAAATAAAGTTTGAAGTAAGAGTCTACAAGTCTGTCACCTTTACTGGCAAGCAAAGAAATATGTGGTCAAGTTAAGTATATAAGTTGGTAACACAGTATGATGAGGAAATATGTATAAAAATTATAAAATTTTATTAGCATCGTTATGAAGGATCAAGAATGTAGCAAAAATTCAAAACAAGATCAACTCTACGTAGCGATAAACTTAAATAGGATAGGATTAATCACAAGGGTTAATCACGAAAAATAGGATTAATCACAATTCGCTTGTACTATGAAAATGGAGGCTCTTTCAAACTTCGAAACTTCGAAAAACTTCGAGCTGTGCCAGCTGACTTCCGAGCAAGATTAGTTGCAGAATCAATTTATAGTCATTCATCTTATCAAGTTAGTGATTGTGAGCGAATTGGGGCCAAACTTCTAAAATGCTTAAATAAGCAATGCAAAAACGAGAATAATAATACAACATTTTACTGCCACTTTAGCGTTGCCACGATTAGGAAATCAATAAAAGCTCAACGTAAATTTATTAACGATAAACCAAATAACTTATTTGTTTTTAACGTCATATACCAAATTTAAATGATATAAATTACATAGAATAAGCGTGAAACCTCGGGCGCGTGAATCACTCATGCAATTTTATAGTCACTATCATCATCGCATTTGAAGCAATATTTCCATATGGTCATTATCCAAGTGTGTTTCACACCTGTCGAAATATACATAAAAAAATATTTATGTTAAGCACATCCTCGTGTTTTGCTGATTGCTTTATTGATTGCTTCTAAAAGTGTCGAAATAAAAATAAAATAGCTGAATAGATTCTTTCTGCTCCAAATGCTTTTGATTGCACAATAAATCATTGCTTAAAACATAAGGTAAATAATGTATTTAGATTCCATCTCGGGACGAAGAAGTATTTCATGATTTACAAGCCTATGACTCTGCTTTCTTGCGTACCGTTAAAGATACAAACAGGCGGAAGTGACTTCAGCAGTGACGAGCGGACGGCAAACAACCCCAACAACCTGTGGCAACTCTCCTCGGCCACGGTTGCATACTGCACATCGTTCTGCTTCGTTAGGATCGTAGCTCAGCCCGTGCTAGCTCGCATTATCTTGCAACTGCAGCTTTGGAGATTCCGTCGAAGCTTCCCTCCGCCCGGGGATGTGCGCTCGATTGTCGTTATTCTAATTAACCGAGCTCCGATTAACATCAGCTACGCTCTCGTAGCCTTACCCACCACCGGCGACGCTACGCAAAAGCACTCATTCGTCACCGCAAGGAAAGTCTCAACTCCTTTTTCCCTGTATTTAAGTTGCTGCTTTACCATTGCCTGTACGAAGCAAAACACTCGAGGGAGCCTCGATCCGATGCTTGCTTCGCTGGTTGGCCACCGTTCCGGCCCCGTAAGTTTCAACCCGATCTGGTTTGATGGTTTATAATATTAAATTTTTAATTACACACTCTCGCTCGGTCGCTAGACACATCATAACAAAACTTTTTCCTACCACCTCACCGCTGCACCATGGTGAAAAACAGCTCGGGACTCGCTGACTCAGACGGTGATTGGAGGTGGCTGGGGTGGGAGGATGGAAAAACCAACGCACACAAAGCCTCGGTTTTGATACGCTGCGCCGTAGGCTCGTGCTGAATTTAATTGGAAACCTGCTGCTTCATAAACCACGTCGAACCGTGAAAATGCTCGAAATCATCGTTCGTCGACGTCGTCGTCGGAGCCGAATAATCTGTGCAAAACACCACATACAGGCTGCGATTGGCCAGCCAGTGCGGGCAACCGGGGGCAGGGAAAAGGGTACGATTTTCATGCGGTTCCACTCCCTGCTAAACGGTTGGGACGCTTCGCCCATTTTCCAACGTGCCGTTTTTAGTGGAAAGTGTGGCCAACGTACGATTCGGTTGCAGATTGGCAGCCTTAAATCCGCTCTCTTTGAGGCGTTGATCTTCGTAACATCGTGATCGGATGGGGCGGAATGTACTCGGAAGCTTGTTTGCTTTCTGTGCATGGCTGTAGCTAAAATTCTTCTATGCAAAGGATATTGGAAAAGGCCCGTTTTGTGACGAGAGAAATCGTGCCGAATCGTCGTGGGTCGGTGGTTTGAGCGGCGGTTGGGGTATTAATTTAGTAAACGATGGAAAATCGATTGAAATATGGGTTTTAATTTGGTGTGTAACGTACGTAACGGGGCTCGATATTAACGATAAGCCTACATAACCATGTTTTGGTTGGTTTTAACAAACCATGGTCGAACTAGTTATTTAAAGAGGGTTTTATTTTGCCAATCGGAAGGGTTTCAAGTCACATCACACTTTTTCTTTACATAACAAGCTTTTTGCGGAATAGCAATACGGCCTGGTCGGTAATCCTGAAATAAAAAAGCTATTTCCGGAATTATTACAGGGTCCCGGAAATAAGGAATTGTTGTTAATGAAAAGTTAAGCAAGTCATCATCATTTAAATGTAAAGAGTTTGTTTTTTAAGCTATGATCATCAAGTCTTAAATTATTCGGACAAATTAGCAAATCAGTGGTTTCCATAGTATTAAATAAAAGATCACATAAAAAAGAACGATCATAATATGTGGTTAAGATCAAAGAAAATTTTCATTTTAAAGTAACCAATTATCTGCTTTATCTGCTATATATGTTGGTTGAATAAATCCAATGAAGATATTAAAAAAATAACAAAATTTGCTTGATTGAAATTAACAATAATTGAAACTGCCTAATGCTTCAAATGGAAGAAAATTTAATAAGGAGTTTTAGAAAGGTACCCGGCGAAATTAAATACTTGGCACGAGGGCTCGAAATAAAACTAAATAAAACGTTGATGGCTCATGCGATTTAGTCATGGTAAAAGCAGCGCAAGCAATCAATTTATGCAGCATGCAATCCAACACCGAACGCCTATTAGTTTTGCGCGCACTGTGTACGAAGTATTGGATCCTCAAACACAGTGCTGTAATCAGGAATTTTATAAAACAAATTCCTAAGTGTGGTCAATAGTGGTGCTCCCTGTGTCTACAACACTGGCTCGTTGATTCTGCGCGTGTTGAACGCTTGTTAATCACTTGCATCATTACATTTTACTTGTTACGCTTTGTTGCAAGCGCTTTTGCTTCTCGTTTTCTTGTTTTACTTCTACTATAAAAGTTATAAAAAGAAATTAAAAAGAATATTTAATCATATATTGCTTAAGTGCTATGCGTCAAACCAAAGTGACGCAAATACCCATTCCACTAGGAAAGCTCTAATCTTTGCTACACATCTCACTGTCCGTATCTAAAATAGAAGATGAAGAAGATATCTCCACATGTTTGCGGGAGTCATTCGAAACGTGCAGTCCGCTTCACGCTCAATGCAACCGTCATAAATATTAAACAGCTGTTGGTGCATCGAACTTCTCCGTTTGTTTCGTGCACGTGGTCGGCGATCAATCTTTTAGCCACATTAGCGTCAGGGCTAGGACTCTCATCCACCGAAACGAGACAGAGCGCGCACCGAACTGTGTACAGCTTGCACCGTTCAATGTGATGCTGCTGCTGCTGCAACTGCACCGAAAACCACGTGCAACCGGTGACACACCTGTGCAACCACGTGCTTTTTCGGTTGCTCGCAGATCCTTGCCTTCCTGACCCCGAAGCAGGACGGACGGTGAGTAGTTGGAATCGAAAACGGTGTAACCTGTTCGCTTGCGTTCGTTGGCCGGCAGGGAGTCAGCCGACCAGAACCGTTCGACCATCCGTCGTACGCTTGGGTATGTGTGTGTGTGTGTGCGTGTGGCCACAGGTGCACAGGCCCATGTCAAGTGTCGGTGTACGTGTGTGTGTGAGCTGATCCATAGGGACGCATGTCCTTTTCTTTTCTTCCTTTATTTTTTAGGCATCAAGAATTGAGAAATGAAACCATCTCATAGCTACAAATAGGAGATGAATTTAGAATTAATATAAAGCTTCCTAATAGTTACTTATTTATGTATTTTGTGTGGCAATAGTTAAAGTAATTTTAAAATATTTATTCTTTTATTGTTTCAGCACATCATTTTTATCAACGCACAGGTGCACCGCGAGGCATACAGATCAAGCGGAGCACAATCCGTTTGGTAGCCGGTACACGCACACCGTGGTCCGTCCGCGCACCAATACCACTAACACCGCCAAACGTTTCAATCGGTCGCGACTTAAGCCGCGGCGCAGCAGGTGAGAAAGATGAGTACGACTCCACCATCACCATCGGCATGAACCGGGGGAACGAACCTAACGCACGTATAATTATGCAAAAGTACTTTACCGCTCTTTCTCTCTCTCTCTTTCTCTCTCTCTCGTACTACCAGCGAACGTGGAAGGGTTCTGCTTCACGGCACCTTCATCAGCCCATCGGTGGTGGTGAGCTTTAGTGCGATCGGCGCAGGGCTTTTACGCGCACGAGCAGGCGTGTACGTGTACGAAAGAGAGGCCCCGAAAGCGCCTGCCGCGTGGAGCCGTTCGTGTGGGGGCCTCTCGCGCCCATATACATTCAGCCGAGCACCGTCCAATGCTCGGAGTACGATAGAAGATCTCGATCGGTGCGGATCGCTGGCAGAGCGAACGTGGCTGCCTGCACCGAAAGCCCCGGCGTTAGAGCAGAGTGTTGATTCCGTGGTTGTTCCGTGGACACGAGCCTCCAAAGACTTCCATCCAAAAGACTCACAAGACGCAGGTGTGAACAAGTGTGTGCCCCGACCTTCCCCTATCGCCGTGGGTGACGCGTGATATCGCAACACGGACACGCGGTTTTTTACTCGCATGTTAGCAACACTTCAGGCTGACGTCAGAGGTGTCGATACGTCACGCACGCACACTCGAACCGTGCCCGCCGGGTGCTCGGAGCCGCCCTGTGTTTGACCGTTTTGTGTTCCGGGACCAGTTTGCAGGAGGGCCAGTTTTGTTCGCGATCGCGTACGTTCTGTGTAGTAGCAATGCGGGTTTTTTTTTGTTGTCCGGTTTCACGTTTTACTGCTGTGTCACCAAACGGGCGCTCGCGTGCGTGTGTTCTGCGTTGAAAGATGTGAGCACTACGGGTGGAACAAAAAAAAACACAAAAAGCGCCCCGATACCGATAAAACCCACATCCAAACCCAACGTGGTTACGCGAACACGCAAGCAGAGAGGAACGGGAAGAAAGGAACGGCGTGCGCGATGGCGAACGCACAGGGCAAGCGTTACTATTTGCCTAAAAGCAACGCCTAGCCGGCAACAACGTTGAAGGTAATTATACTGCTTCGAGAGTTAAGTGTTGAGTCGAATGGAGTCGAATCGTACGGCCGAGTCGAAGGTTTATACCTGTGGTAGTAGCTTTATCAGCGAGAGTTAGGAAAATAAAAAAAAACCACTTTAGACCTTTGCACATTCTAAAGCAGTTTATTGTCGCTTAGAACGGCCGAATGGTAAAGAAAGGGTTACTCGAACTATTTGATATTGCAAGTAGATTTTTACCGTAAATTATAAGGAAGAGAGTTACGAGAGCTACACAACCATCCCAAAGTACGAGCAAATTGGGATAAAACCCCTTAAAGTGGATCTACGAAGTACAAAGCAAAGCTACAAAAGCTCAAAATAACTAAACCATGAAAAATTAACAATCAATGTTTTACTAAAAGTACTAAAAAGACTAATAATGCTTTTATTAACAAACAAAAACGTTTAGAAAAATAAGAAATGAACGCTCCAGCAATCCAAATAGCGCCAGTAGGGGATATTTTAAATGACAAAAGTTTAAGATATGAGCAATATACACCAACCGGAGCTACTAAAACTACTCGTTAAGTGAATGCATGCAAAAGCTGTGTGAATTAATCCCCTAATTGCATGTGATACTTACCCCTCTGTGTGTTACTAATTACTAGCATGCTTGTACTGACCCAAGACGAAAAAAATATTAACTTTACTAAACCAAATGCGACCTGTGTACCGCACGGAAATGCGTGTTAAATTTAATCGCAAACATACGGCGAAAGGAAAATACATCGAATCGATATTATATCATCGAAATGATCTATAGCAATTTTAGGGAGCGTAAAATAGAAAGAGAGAGATAAAAAACGCAAGTTATAGAATTGTTGTTGTTGTTGTTTATTAGAGAGACTTTGGCCACAAGTTATAGAAAGGCAAACCTTACGCATCTTTAATACAGGGTGTGAACGGTGTTGATTTACGATATTTGTCACAGGTTAGGAACGGACGCAAAGAGCCCCCCCTAAAATAAGCTTCGGTGTTTGAAATTCCAGGGCAAAGCGAACCCATAGCGCGCATTGTGAGTAGGATTGGGGTTTTAAGGGATCTTTGGTTAGCAAATGCCGGGGCAAACATTGACACCTACACCGACACCGCCTCCGCGTGTTTCTCGTTCCGAAAGGGTAAACGAAAGCTTTCAAATGCTTCCATCGATGGCGGGGCGGTGTACTGTCCACAAAAAAACCGTGCACGAGCGTGAGTCAGTTTTGTGCTGGAAGGAAGCAACATTGTTGACGCGTTTGGACAGCGGGAAGGCACCATTTTGTTTTGCCGCACGCACATACAAAAAGGTTTCAACGCTCATACTGCACGATACCCTTTTCCCGGGCAGTCCGATCGAACAGCGTACCCGCAAATTAATTAACCACTCTCGGTGGAGAAGGTTTTGACTAATTACGACAAACAAGTGTGTTGTTTTCGAGTGGTACGCATGCTGGTAGAATATTGCAAATCATTCCAGACAAGCGCGGCCCGAATCGGTCGAGCGGGACCGGCGGCCATTACCTTCCACTGACTGACGCTTAATTGATGCCTGCCGGTAAGTCCATCGCTAATTGGAGCGTTCGGGCTTTCTGGTGGCTTCAGGAGCGTTCGGAGGATTATCTTCACATTCTCAAGGGAACCGAACCAGGTCCAAATGGAAGAGAAATCGAGATGGCTTATCTCGAGGCGTACCGAAAATGATGATTTTATTGCACTGTTAAAGGCACCAAACTGTATGTCTTGCGAGACCTTTTCCTCTCCAATAATTGTGTGCCAACTGTGCCAGGACAAGTTTGAATGGCGCACGAATTGTGTCTCGATGATCCACGATCTCACTTCCCGGATGCGTTTGTGATTTAATTTGAAGTATATTGACGCGTGCAAGCTTCAAAGCCTTTACTTTTCATTCCAAACTTTCCAATCCAATAAAACGGCTTGAGCGCATACATCTCGTTCAAACCCAATACCGAGAACTCGAGCCGGAGGGATAGTTGCGTTTGCATGCCAGAACCGTGGGATTCGTGTGCCTTTTGCTCGGTCAGGCACGATCAGGTACGATTGATAAACGCGCTTTTGAAGTGTTTAAGCGTGCCAGGGAACGAAAATCACATTCAAATTACCGACGAGAATCGGAAAGGAACCTTTGCCTCTTGATCGTGGCAATGATGTGGATGCTGCAGTGTAGCACAATTTTACGACCCCAAAGGAAATGAGAGGATGGAAAGCCTTTAATCGCAACCATTCAGTGAAACTGTACAGCCAATAAAAATGGGTGTTGGATGAGGTAAAAAAACCAGAAGCGATAACCATCGTAAAGTGGATAAGTTTTAACTTTGGTGGAATCGATTTACGATTTGGGATGCATCCTCCAAGATTGACGACCACGCGGGAGCACTTCCGTCACATGATTAGTGGCTGAATGGTGGACGTGTCGATTTCGGTGTATGGTATGCGAGTTAAGATGACTTCATCACTACATATCCTTGTGTTCGAGGGGAGAAAACCCCTACCGTGGATTGCATGATCCATTTAAAAATGGAGCTCAGTTTGGTGTTTGGACCTGATGGTTGTGTTGTTTTTTTTGCTCAATTTGCTCTCTCCTTTGCTCTTTCGTCATTTGACTGCTAGAAGGTGAACCCGAACCTCAGGTGGCTTGGACATCGCCACCGGTCTGTCGGGTCCCTTTAATTAGTCCGTTTCTTCCGCCTCTTGCTCTCGTAGCGGTATCCCTTTTTGCGAAGAAGCACAAGGCAACGTCAGCGCCTTAGTATGCAGACACTGGGACACACATCAACCAACAACAACAAAAAAAAACCTTACACTTTTATTAGGCTCAGTGTGGCTAGGTCTGTCTTTGTGCGCCTTAAAAAAATGCCAAAAAATAACATTTGCCTCAACCAACAAAAAAAGGGGCTCCGAGCAGGTTGCCAGCAGCCAGGTAGCCGGAGCATCCTGCAAAGGTGGTACAGTAACGGCATAACAAGCGCATAATTATACAACATCCTTTCCTGTGCGCAACGGTCTCCGCTCGAGAGAGGGAAGAAAGCAAAGAAGCCGTCATTCCAGAGCCGTTTTCCCGCCATCGTTGGCTTTATCATTCGGGTGCACCGTTTGTTGAACGAGTTCTTGCGGAAGGACAACGCCTCGGTCTCCCTTTTGCGGAAAGTGAAAAGGACGATGGCTCACACATACGAACATATGCTGCTGGTTGGTAGTGCTGCAGCCGGCACAGCCTTAGCACCTGTTGCTGTTTAGTCGAGGTCGAATTTTGTCCAAAAGCACATGTGCGCTGCTATGAATGGCTGATGTGGGTTAGTTTTGAGGTGTGTGAAGGTGCTTGTGGAATAATCATTTTATTCATTTGTGAAGTTAAATAAGCAGCATTAACTTTAATGTAGCATAATAATGCTACATTAAAGTTAAAATGAGTAGATCAAAGATGTTTATGATTGGAAGTTATGTCTATCAACCAAAATCGGAAAAAAATCCCTGTTCTGTTCTTATTCATCTTTACGTAAGCGGAAACTGTTTATGAAGCAATTTGTTTTGCTTCCGCATAACTTGTATCATTCCAAAGGTTGCACACGAAGCATTACTCACTGGTGGTATGGCATAAAAACGATATATTTAGCTAAAAAGCCTACTTTTGCATTTTTTGTGTTTTTTTTAACGAACGAACAAATAGTCCGTTTTGTTTCGTTATCGCCAAGCGTGTAACGAATGGCATTTTTAACGCTACGAAAGTTAATTGCGATAAAGCTCTTGCTTTAAGAACAAAAGCGCTAAAAAGTAGCATTTTTAACCTAAATACATTTTTAAATTGCAATTTAAGTAAACAGTAAAAACCCCTTATAACAATTACCCAATGGCCAGAAGTGCATCAACCGCGCTTGGTCTTTATTTGCTTTGAAGCAGTTTAACTTCGCAAGCAAGATGCTTGAGCAAATAATAAAGTTACAAACAAAGTCATTCATTTCAAGTCAGAGGCTGCTTAAAGCAAACACAAGAATCGCACAGCCCTCTCCACAGTTGCCAACCCGTTGCAGAAGCACCCTTGGGTATGTTGGGGCCACTTTTTCACATATTAAAAACACCACCCATTTTAAACCCGACGTCTTTACTCGTGATGTTGCAGAAAGATTCACACCAAATGTGAACCGGTAACGTGAGACGTTGCTTGAGAAACGAGTTTGCTCGTTTTTGCTGCTGCTGTTGTTTCTACTTCCCGGTCCTAAGGATTACCCTAAGAAAGTCTTCAAAACAAAACAACCGATGACCATCTGTTAACAGGATGCTTCGCTGTTTATGTGCTGTGTGCTTAAAAGATGCCTTTATTTTCTTTTTTCTTCTGGCGGTTTGATGCACATCAACCTGCATGGCAACAAGCTTAGCTGGGGGGGAGATCAACCCCATATTAGGCAGGCAAAACAATACAAACCATTTCTATTCGGTCACCCCAAGAAGGGAGGGGGGGGGGGTGGTTAAATTTCTTAATCACTTTCAAGCTTCTCATCCATCAAACTAAAGAGTGCAAAGTGATGTGCTTTCTCCGGACAGACAGGATGGAACGTGGTGTAGACACTTTGCACCGCCAGCGTTCAATTCCTTCGCGTGCTGCAGGTTCTCACGAAAGCTTACTCGCTGAGGCAAGGAAGACCTACAACGAACGGCGACCCTGTGCGGGATGGCTTGCGATCGTCCTCTGTCGTAGCAGCTTCCCCGAAAACACCACCAACAACAAAAAAAAACCCTTCCACAAGTTCCGTAGCCTCGAGCGGTACGGTGGGAAAAAATGGTCCAGAAATCAATTTAGTTCAGGGTCTGGACGGTGTCTAGGGAGGGGAAGACATTTGAGGTAAGGGAGCGTGTTGGCACCATTAATAAGCAATAATCATCGTCACACGGGTGATCCAAGCTCGGCCGATTCGGTTTCTTACGGAGAGGAAGAGAAACTTTCCCAGCTTGCCCAAACATTTCTGGGACGTCGAGTGTCCCAAACCGTTGCTATATTTTATCCTCTACAGAGACAAATGAGTTCTCCCAAGAGCCGTGTGCGCCATTCTTCTTGTGACGTACCGGAGGATGAAACATGTAAGGCACCTTTGCCGGTTCTTAAATGGAACCGAATGACAAATGGATCTAGAGACCGAGTTTGTATTGCATCTTCTTTTCTAAAGCTAACACAACACACTTCCAAGATGCCAATGTTTGGCAATGGTCCCAAAATAAAGTGGGAATTCCCTTTACGCGCTAGCATAGTTTCGGGCGGTCGCGCAGTTTGACGAGATTTGATGATTGATTGTTGAGAACTTACTCACCGCTCGACGGTTCGCGTTTCTTGGGGTGGGGACGTGCCGCAAAGACATAAACTTCTTTCATCACCCTGCTCCCCTCTTCGGTGAAACTGGTTGGCCTTGGAACAGTAGATGTCGCCCCCGGGGATGGGGAGGCACGCGCACTAATAGGCAGCCAGCGCCCATCCAAGCTGACTGAGTGATCGTGCCACACAGGGAACGATCGCTCTCGTCAACGATGATGCTCAAATTAGGCTGCGCAGGGAAATGGATTGATAAAGCGAGAAATCTGGCGAAGAAAACGGAGAGGCACGGTGAGGGACAGCCCGACATCCCGATCCAGGCAGGAAGTGGTGGAGCAGAAGCTTCCTTTTTGGGGGTTTTGAGTTACGGGCAGCAGGCTAAAAGGGACAGGGTCAGTGAGACCATCGGTCAGCGACGAACCGGTTTGGGTGCTTCACCGATCACCATCGCACGACGCACCACATCCGCCGAAGCGAACGGCTTGTGGATGGTGTCGCCCCGGGGCCCGGGCTAGGAAGTCGGGCGTAATCTTCGCTCGCCGTGATCACCCTCAAAGGCAGCATTGGGTTGGGTCCGAACCGAAATAGCTCCATCTCGGTCAGCGATCGAGCTCGGGACAGGAAATGGTACATTATGAAATCGATTTCGAATTCTTCAAGGCTCATTCGAGCCGACCGCGGGGATGGTTCAGCCTATACCACCCTTCCTTCCCGGGTTGCTGGCCGGAGGACACGCGGAACTAGCAAAGCAAATTGGTGATCTCTTTCGTTTTTACTTCTCGCTGAATCCCTTGAAGCTCTAAAAGATAGGAACACGCCGATACGCGAGTTGGAATAAGAGTTTGCGAAGTTGTGAGCCCGCACGGTGAAATAGAAGCGTCAACTTCCCGGTTTGCCCAGTGACCGGAGGTCTCGCTATACCCCGATCCTTTCCGCATCGTGGCTATAGGGCTCTCCAGTGGCTGATTATACCAATTATCCACAGGCCATAGAACGGGAGCCGTAACTTCACAGATAATTAGTAATTACCCTGTCCGAGCAAGAGCGCGTACAGAAGGAAGTGAACACCTCCCGAAGCTGTGCCCTGCCGTTGCCCTCACCGGAGGAGAGGGCTACCCGGGAGCAGATCCATGTCGCGCTCGGGGATCGATTTTCTACTGGAAGCGGAGCATGAAATTACCCCTGAAAGAACTCGATCCCACACCACCCTGAACCCCTGGATCGAAAGGCCAGCGCTCAGCGCTTTTTGGAAAACGAGTTCTGACTTATGAAATGCCGAACCGACTCTTCCCTGCTTGGGAGTGTTCTTTCTTCCTCCCCTCCCAGAAACTGACGCTGGTTTGGTTCGCCTTTGTGGGCTCGCTTCTGGAACCGACGCATCTCGAACATCCGTGGCAAGAGAAACGAAACGAAATTGAAATCCAGAAAACTAAATCGATAGCAGCAGCAGCATCATCGGCAATCGGTGTATTCTCGCAGGATAAACCTAAACAGAGGAATCACCGATTCCGACTGAACACGCCGTAATGGTGTGTAATTACGAGGATCCTTTCCCCCTCGCAGTTGCCCGCGTTGCCCGGTCGAGTCTCAGACACACGATGACTTTCCATTTTATTCACATCGCCGTCGTCGTCGTCGTCGACGTTGAAGCCGGCAAACGTACAACCTTTGCGCCTAGATCCCTGGGATCTCTCCGTCTTACGGCAGCAATTCCGAATTGGATGAGATCGTTGGTACAATGAAAGAGCTAGTGAGCTATTTTTGCGCTAACTATACACCACACGTATCATGCACAATGGGCCTCAGTCTATTGAGAGGAAATTGCGCTTAAACCGGTGGCACCGAGATGGACCGAACACACGGTTTACACGTCCGAAAAGGGGGTAGATCCTAGTGGCTTAAACGATCTGCAAACCGGCCATTCCTAAAGTCGTCCCCCAATCTTGCAGAACCGCTCAACCGTTGTCCTCCTCTTAGCACACTCTCGGGCGCTTGACGTTCGAAGCTGGGTTACAGCAAATAGGGACACCACCGCACCGGGAAAAACGGTCCGTCCGGTGAAAAAAGTCATACCTTTCTCACGACCATCAAAAGACCAAGACCGGCGGTTTTTGGTCTGAGAACGCCGTGGCCGTTTCCCCGGGATTGGAGCTCGGTTTGCAAGTAATGGGAGTGTGTTTGCCGTTAATTAAGCAATCGCACCGAACCGCTTTTTGCAGACACTTTCTCTTCGGGACTTTGTTCCAGGTTCTTTAACTTTAATGTGCTCCTATCGCATTGATTGAAGTTGGTTATCTACGCTGTAGGTCTTAATGCGATGGCATTCAGTACAGTGAGCCTAAAATGAGACTTCGGTGGCGGTGTTCGAGAGCATAACTAAAAAGTGATCACATAAAAGTTGTAGAAAACCGTTTGGTTATGCTGCACACAGCACCAAAGGTAGCGCTTAGCTTGCATGACTAATAACGCCGGAGGTCGAAGATCGGAACAGTGTGCCCCTGGGCAGTTTAGTAGGCCGCAACAGCTTGTGTCACAGTGTACCGTGCCCTAAGCAAGCTTACACCTGACGCTCCATGAGATAACTCTTTTTTTTTTAGCTCCAAGCTACTGACTAGCAACTTCCTACTCATTCGCCGCTCGCTCCCGGCGACACCAGCTTCAAACTTCCTTCCGTTGCTGTATATAAACAGTGCGCCACTTCGATGGGGGCACCCAACCCGACCGACTCGGGCCCGTTCGTCAACCTTTCCCATGGAGGGCAACCTTTGCGCTCCCCGGCGAGAAGCCGAGCCAAGCGGGACGGGACGCTTGAAACGTTACACCTGACTTATTGCGAATAGAAATGTGTAACCCCCGCCACTCTATGGGGTGGAGTGTTTTTTTTGCGGCGTTGTAGAATAAATAGACCAGTCGGTCCCTTGGTGTGGTGCAAATGTCAGTGAACTTCAGGCACCCGCCATCACCCTTCGCTGTCGCTGCACCAACCAAGTCGGTGTCTCGATTCCGGCATCCGTCTCGATCCGGGGAGGGAAAAGAGTTTTGTGCTAACGTTTGCACAAAACCGGCAAAAAACACAGCAGTGGGTTTCAGCCACTACTACTACGTGCCGCGGTGTTGCGTGCGTGGTGCTGGGGGTAGTGTTTTAAATTAAATGGATAAACCTTCGGCGTGCTGGCAAAATACACCTGAGTCAGTGCAGGTCCAGGGAAGAAATTTAACACCTCAATGTTACAATTCCTCAAAACTGCGGTATGGTGCGGCCTTTAGCGCTGAGCATGAATCAATCTGTTTTTCGCGAGCTGTGCTTGTGAGTGGCTAGCGATGTGGGGGAACCTGCTGTTCACAGGGCGAAACACTGCTTAAGCTTGTGCAATCGAGATCGATCGGTGGATGGATGGATTCGTGCCGCTCTAGCTAGCATAGCATATCTTTTTTTATTTTATTTTTGTTATTTTATAAAATCTACATTTAAAAATTGTTGGCCTTCCAATTTTAAAAAACAAAAACACAAAACTGCACAAGTACGCAAAACCACGCTCGCACGTTCGCAAAGGCAAAAACTTGTTCCAAACCCTTCGATTCGATCATCCCGACCAAGAAGCGCATATTGTGCGCTTTTCGGAAAAATTGCTGCCCCGCACGAATTGTGGTCCGGCAGGCGGCCGGGGGAAATATTTCACAAGTCATTCACATCGTGACCCCGTACGGCAAGGCCTCACTATAGTCCGTGGTACGCGTGGAGCGTCGTACAGAGCAGCAATCGGTAGGCCAGCGAATAACGCCCAGTTTCGCGATCGAGTAGAGTGGTGGCGTTTGACCCGGCGCAGGGCGCAGCTGAAGCTTTCGGGGGATGATCGGTCTGAAATGTCAAACCCAAAGAGGCGAAGAAGTGAAAGGCTCACACGGTGTGCCCGACGGTGGTGGATATTCGAATCGCGAGAGGACCTACATTCGAATAGGGCATGGCCTAAAGGTCTGATGATTAGGTTGGTGGCCGCAGTGAGCGTGCCGATGTTTAGGCGATGGATTTATTTCCATCGGCAGATCCAACAACCGCTGGGGTCTGATCTTTTGCACTTTGTGCGTCCCGGGAGCAGGAGCACGGGAAGGAGCTATGATTTAAATGAATTGCAGCAAGCAGCGGGAAAAGGCCACAAAGAACAGGGTTTGTGTTTGAATGCTTTTTGTTTTTTCGGAAGGCCCTACAGTTTGCGTGCTGGCATCCGATTTCCCTGGTGTAATAAAGATTGGACTTTAGCAGTAGGACAGCTCTTCCGTGTAGCCGTTATGTGAGTAACGGAAGCATTTCCGCTGAATTTCGTTGCCCCAGTTCCGAGACCGTTGTTTCCGTTTTCCGAGCAATGATGAAATTATTTATTCGTTCCATGACTCTCGCTGGACCAAGCCGTAAAGTTGAAGAGCCGCAAAATAACAAGCAAAGTAAACCTATTTGTCTTTTTTTGTCTCTTTCCACTATTCTATTTCCCAGGAAGAAATAAAAGCCACAGTCGTAAATTTTGTGCGCGTACATTCCGGCCACCGGCGAGCTTGCTGGAAGACAAACATCTACACTCTTCTAATCGAACGGGCACGGCTTTCGCATCTCAAACCGGAGTGTCTAATCAAATAGAACGACCAAGCTAACGTGTGCACACACACCCAGGCCCAGTGATCGGTGACCTCACGAGCAGATTGCTCCGACACGTGATCGTGCCGACAGAGTGAAAGGATACCGTGAGATGTCTTGCTCAGCAAACAGCCCTTTTTGGGGTCATTGGGCTTCCGCGTAGCAATTATCGACGGAGCAGCAGAACGACCGGGCAAGACGACGATCGGCAACGATGAAGATACCGTACCAGAGACCGTACTCTCGTCTTTGACATGGTGAGTATCGCGCGCGCTGTCACGTCCGCGCGCTGTGTGAAGGAAACAAGGAGTAGAATGGCAGCTATCCCGACACGATCTGGAGCACGCGGCCAACGCTTCTCACGGTGTGCAACCGTAGCGCTTTGTCGCGGAATCGTAACCTCCTAATTTGCCTCCAACCGCTCACTTCAATTGCATACCGTCGGGCAGTTCTGGGCTAGCCTAAACACGCCCGACAGAATCGGGCCCGAATGCCACGATCGTTAAAGGGCGCACCGCGAGTGCGCGTGAAATGGCTCGAGATCCATTTCTCTTCCGTCCAAGCGGACACAGAAAGGCAAAAGCGATGCCGTCCGGTTGGTGGAGTGGGCCACCAGATCAAAACGAGAGGCCTGCCTGACAGCGACGTCAAGCGCACTAATTTCTTGTCCGGTTCGCTGCGAGCCATGGGAAAATCACATCCAATAACCCCTCACAACCATGCGTCGCTGGGCAGGACAGCAGGGGGAAGGGCCAATGCTCTTTCCCACCTCACCAAACTAGCCAAGATGTCAAAACAAGCAGCGAAGTTGTCAAGGGAAATTACCAGCTCCAATTGCTTTATTGCGTCCCCTACGCCCTGGAAACCTTCGATCAAACGACCTGCGACTCCACGCGGTGTAAAGCTGCGACAGGAAATGGTCTCCTCCACAGAACTAGGACCGAAGCACTGGATCGGCTTATTCGTCGATAAATCTTCTCCAACCGATTATGCTGCGGTTAATCGGTTTCGGGCGGGCGGGTATAGGTAGACGGTGCCACTTTCCAAAGCAGATCTTCCCGGTGGTCTGCTAGCCAAAAGCCGGAAGAGAACCAAGCTTGGTAGGAGAGGGACGCCCATGTCCAAGGAGAGCGGACTAATCCAATGATGTGCTTGTATTTTTCGGTTCCATTTTCGGCGCACCGTTCCGGAACTTCCAGGCAACCGTCTCGCTAAACGAGCAGTTTCATTCTCGCCGCCCGTCATTTCCTGTTGTGGTGGATGTGTGCTTTCGGACGGAGTTAGCCCGGCAAGCCTTTGATTACTGCCGATGATCATTAGCCGATCGTCACAACAGACGGGTACGTTTCGTTTTTTTTTCAGGTGTATTTTTATGAACCCTAAAGATGTATGGTATCGAAAAAAAGTCCTAACGTACCTTAATCTACGCACGCACGGTAATGAATAGTGAGCTATAGACGCATGGGAATTGGTTTGAACGGTGCGTAAACCTTCATATTAAACTTCTGTGACTATTAATGGACTTTTTTGAAGGTGATGTTTTGGGAGCGCTTCTACATGTGACAGGAAATTAAAAATATTTGAGAACATTATGATCCTTAGAGGAGAGAATTGGCCATCGCTTCAGGAGATCTTGTGGGGTAGACATGAGAATGAAGGACTGGTGCTGTATTCGTTTGTAGCCGTTTATTCGCCTTTGTTCTTGATGCTGGGAATTTGGAATGTAGTAATAGCGATTAATTGCTCCCCCTCTGTAACCGTGAACCATAGCCGTAGGTTAAATACACACTCCTGAAAGCACACACCGGAAGGCACTGGACTAGCTGCAGCAAGCCTCCAGCACTCACAAGAAGAAGAAAAACATTCACCCCGAACAAAGCGGAGAATGTAAAGCAAAACAGCAAGGGCAGAAGAAAGAGCGCCCAAGCTGAAGCCAAAGTTCGCAACAACACCGTAAAACGCTGCACCCAAAGTGCCATGTCACGAATTTAAACTCAACTCGACTCGACCTCCGCACTAAATCAATCCACACCGACGCCGCCGCTGTCCGAATGCTGTACGATCACTCACGCGCGCCTGACCCTTCCCGTCGGAGCGGTGCAAGCCGGGACAGGGGTATCATCTTCCTGCTCGCAGAACTCACCAGCGGGTGCGAGAGAGTGGGAAAAGAATTTGGAAGGAAGTATTCCAAGCCTCTTCCAGGAATTCTGGGCTGGTAGGCAGATTTGCTTTCTCGGAGCAAAGTTCAGAAGATTTACCGGCTTCATACCCCACCGGCCACACGCTGACGTGTACGTGAATGATTGAAAGCACTCTCAGGCGATCTTCCGTAAATTATCGTCCTAATCGCGCAACGCGATAGCGATCTAAATCTTTTCACTCTCCACTCCACGGCGCGGTGACACCACCGCCTTAAATCCTAGGCCCCCGATGGGTCCAATTGTCACGTCGTCGGCCGCACCGCCTGACACCATTTTAAAGCCCATGGCCCGTGGCTCGGTGGGAAAATGTGGGAGAACATTTTTCACGCCTCGCTCCGCTTTCCAGTGCAGTGGGATAGGCACGCGCGTCGCGCCGGCACGGCGGTGCGTCTTCGACAGAAGGCACGCCACTGATGTTCGGTTAAATTAGCATAATATTTCTATCGTCGGTTTCGTTGCCGCACCTTTAGGCTCGGCCTTTTTACGGGATTGAGCTCCTGTGACGGAGAAGCACACGGGGCCTGTTTGAGCAATCAGCATAAAGAAAATATCAACACATGGCTCGTTTAGCGGCTGAATGGAAAGTGTTGTTACTGTCGATCGAGTTTTTATCACCTCTCGCCGCTGGGTGGTTCCGGGGAGGGGACGCGAGATGGGGCTTTTGAATTACACCATTTATTGGATGAGGCTTCGCTTCTGTTGTTAAGTGGTGTTCCCTTTCAAGCAAGGGGGCGCTATTTATAGCGAAACGGTAGTGAACCATCCCCGTGGAGATGTGTTTTGGAGATTCAATTTCATCCATTTTAGGTATGATTGAGAAAGCACTTGGTTTGGTAATTTGCTTAATCGTACCTCATTTCGAATGAGACAAATTTGAGTAAATGTGTTTGATATTTTAAAAATACAACCCATTTAACAAACGCTCATTATCTCCAAGCGCTTAAAACGCTGATTGCTTTAAGCAGAAATTTGTGCGCATTTGCTTCAACCAACGCGAACTATCCAAACACGCTTCGTTCAAAATTATTCTTAAAAGCACGTTTAACGTAGCCGCTTCTGCTTCGTAATAGGCTTACGCAAGGCCTCCCGACAACCCCCAAACCATCCTACAAACTGTCCACCACGTTCCAATGGGGGTCTGATGTCAACAAAATGGTTTGTTGGGAAGGTGGGGGAAAATACACACTACCTTACCTTCGCAATTTGCTACACAAACGCATTTTGTGAGTCACTGGAGGAAGGTAAATGTAACATCAACCACACACAAAAAAAAAACCAGCGTCCAAATGCGTGTGCGTACTGTGTGACAATTTGAAAAACACGCACTTTGCTGACGTGACATTTTGGTGGCAGATGATTATTTAATAATAAGTGTGCGTGTGTGCGTGTGTGCGCTGGGGGCTGCGGCAGGCCCACTTCCGGGGAAGGTGAAACTTCAGCTTTGCGTTAAAGCAGCACAAAACAGCACACTCTGTTTGACATTTCGTCTGTGTGGTCGTTGCTCACGGCTCGAACCCTACCACTGCTCGAATGCCGTCGAAAAGTAAACGGCGACATCCCATTCCAGGCCCTGCCGTTATGATGAAATGAGACTTCTTTTCTCGTTCTGTGTGAGTGTGTCTTTAAGGGGTTTGTTTTTTTTTTTAATTTTACCACGAATAATGTTCACATTCGGGCCCCCGGGAGTAACATCGGCGGCGGATGTAACGGCGATGCACCCTCGATGGTCTCGCGCAGGCGTAACGTACGCGAACGTATGCACGTTTGCGCCAGTTGAACCGGTTTTTGCGGTCGTGTCGATGGTGTCGTGCCCCGAAGATGCATAACTGGCATGGTTCTGCAAAACTTACACCACAGGCCGCGTGCGCACACCGAGTCTTGGAGAGGACACACCGAGGCCACCAGCAGCAGCAGCAGCAGCAGCAGCTGTGGGAAGCGGGTAAAAGCGGTTGACGAAGACAAAAGTTGACAAACGGCATCTGGTCCCTAGGGGGAAGGAGGGGGTAGGGGTAGGATGAGGGAGCGAGAAGCAGAGTGCAAGAGCATGTTTCTTAGTAGTTCGCCTTACTTTTTTTTCCTCGCATTCTGCATTGCCGGATATCTTGTTCGCGGTTTCCGCGCGATGTCACTTCAACTTTATGTTTAATTGTTCAAAAAATTACAAGCACCACCATTCCATCCCCCTTGTACTGTGGCGTCCGGGCAGCAGGTGAGGCAAAGTGTCCAGCCCAAGCGAAGACCAAGCAAAAGGGGAGAGTGGTGAGCCGTGGTGGTGCAAGAGGCTGCAAGTGAAGGGTGAAGTATTGCGCGATGCTGGCGGCCAAAGTATATCGTAATGTTGTTTCCTTCTTGTACTGTTTTTTGTCGTCTGTTCCATTTCTCTCGTTACATTGCAGGGCGACTGTTGCCAAGGCAAAGTGTTGTGCTTTTCATACGGCTCATTTTCATATGCACTTACAGAAACAGAAACTACGGTTGGGATGAATTTTTAATGCTACCCGCTGTCGCTTCTTCGCCGGTTTGTATCATTTGTGAAAACAATAACATTTGCACACGGCAGGGGAAGTCATGCAGAGGGAGGGGAGGGGAGGTAGGTGGCCATTTTCCGGCAGCAGTAAAGTGTCACCGTTCGACAGCTGAACATGACCATGTTAAATAGGGTTTTGCGTTCGGAAATGTGATGATGATCGCCGATACGGTGCAAACAGCCTCGTTGCTGCCCCGTTTTTGCTTCGTTTGCTGAAGAAGTAATGAAGACCCGTCCCTGGGAAAGGGAGGAAGAGAAGGGCGGTGAGTAGCAGGGAAGGGGGGCGCGGTGAAAACAGGTTTACTAAACTGAACTGTGGCGGTCGGGTGCGCAATTAGAGGTGGGGCGAGCGAGCAGCGAGTGATAAACTGGAAGCGTGAGGATGTAAGTGAAGCATGAGATGAATTTATTTCTCGATCTGTCAAGATTAGCCACCGAGCGGGCCGGGCTGCAGCAAAGGTTGCAAAGCAGCGAGGCGTTATATCGACAGCAGGGACAGAATGGTTGAAATGGGCCTTAATAGCTGCAGCTTCCCTGCAAAATCCCGAGATCACCCTCCGATAACGTATCTGTTTGGTAGAACGATCGGATCTTTATGATAGCTTTCAGTGGTACGAGAACGATCGGATCTTTATGATAGCTTTCAGTGGTTGCAATCGAGCAATGCAAGTAATATGAGATTTTTAATCAAAAACTACGTTACATTATCAGCACTAAACAGACTAGAAATCAAAACTTTTGCCTTGCCTTGGCGGATTCACAACGGAATTCAATCGACCGTCCCGTTCCAAAGCGGCGATCGTAGCATGTCTACTAATTATCATTACATTTCTAATCCAATTATCAGTTGACATGATCACGTGTAAGCGCATTGGAAAAGGCAGCGAGACGGAAAGGGACAGTCAGCGACGGACCGTCCGATTTCGTTTCATCACGCGTTGCCCCGGGTTCGTGTCGTGTGTCATCGTTGATGTCTTTCGATGCTGGAAGCCACCGCTTCACGTTCGCGTTGGGCAAACCGCGCGGTCCGCGCACGCTCGCTCCGGAAACCGAACGCTCCCCGGCGGCACAAAAGGGCAAACACCGATAAAAGAACCAGCTGTTTTCCAAGGCCTTTTTTTTAGTCATTTCCCAGCGCCTAACGTTCGATTGATTTTTTTTCCTTTCTTTTACAAAACCACAAGTTGAAGAAATAACGAAAAGATGTCCGTCACAGAATGGTGGAGGAACTGTAGCGTAAAAGGTAGAAAAAAAGGAGGGGAAGTTAAGCAAGAAAGAGCAAGGGAGACGATCGTCACACATACACACACACACTCAGACGTTTCGCTCGCTGGCGGGCTTCGATGGGTCGTCATCGCTTCGCGAGCTTCGTCGCCGCCATTCACGATCGCGATCGCGCTTCGAGTGGACGTGCCCTGTGTGTTTTGCTGCTACTCCTTCTTCTCCTGGTACCCTCCTTCGTTGAAAGGCCAACGGGCAAGTGTTTTTTTTTTCTCAAACAGTGACGCTACGATTAACCGAACTGTATCCGGGTGTATTAAACGAAGAGGCAATACAACTGCGCTGGCGCATACTTTCTTCCGTTTTCTCGTCATTTGGGTGTGTTTAGTGTTGCCGACCGATTGTGGCATCTTGATCCGCATCACGATCCTCTCTCTGCCTTTTGTCTAAAATTGGAGTGCCTGTGTGTTTGTCCGGCCGGTGAACGCGGTTGTTGGCGTCATCGGTGCCTCGGAGCGCAATGAGCGAAGCGATTGTGAAGGTGAACAAAAAAAAGCACGGTTGTTATTTCATCATGCTGGATCCTGGTGCGGATGCTTCAATTCGTGTTTGACTTCTTTGTTGAGTGTTTCTTTCTACTTTTTTTTTTGCTATACGACAAGTCAGTGCTCATCCGGGTTTAGATAAATCGAGAGTTTTTTGCACAGCGTTCAGTAAGGTACAGCAGTTAGGCAAGTTGTTTAATGCATGTGTTTCTTTATTTTAAACATTTTGTTAGGCTTAAAAATAGCAGGTGTTTGACAGAATATCTATGTTAAACAAGCAACATAATTCTGCGGGCTCTGATAAGAAGAGGTGATACATTTATTCGTTCGTTATTTTCACGATGCGGGTAAACATATAACTAGAACCTTTATCCAAAATATAAAAAAACCCTCTTCATGCTTGAACTCTACCAGCAGTTTTACAAAAACGGATAAAGTATAAATATTTATAAACCCATTTCCCAAAAGTCAAATCCTTCACACTAGAACACGTCGCATCTCATTGGAAAGGTTCGTCGCTTGAAATCCCACACGCAGGCGTTGAAGTCTTTTGTACGAATTGCGCTCGTAACAAACTGCGCGTGTTTTTTTTTTCGTTCGGGTGGATTTTTTTCAGCCCTCGTGCGGTGTTACGCTCTCGCAGTCGAAACGGCGGCAGACTTTTCCCCGCCGGTGGGCCTACGGTTGAGTGAATTAAACAATTAATAAATCCTAGCACCGATGGCGGGCAGGAACCGTTGATGAAAACCCGCGGGCAAGCGGTGGTAATGATGACGAACGGCGGGGCTTGTATGTTTGGATGGAGTTAGTTAAAAAGATTTTTTTCACACACACGCATACACACACACACATATTAGATCATCTCGTTTCAGAAAACCACAAGCGAGGGGCAACATTGTAGCAGTGGGAAAGATCAAACCGATTGATTAATTATGGTCGGCAGCATTGTGGAACAAAAGTGAGAACAGTTTGTGGTAGTAATAGTACTAGCATCGAGTTTCGAGCATTGTAGCATCAGCAAACCGGACGCAGACGAATTCGAGCTTTCAGAGAGAGAGAGAGAGCGAGAGAGAGAGAAGGAAAGAGAACAAGAGATCATGAGCAAGGAAGGAAGGGCGATAATTGTTTTCTGTTGAAATGTGTGCGCGTGTACTTGCATGTGTTAGTGTGTGTTAGTGAAGCGTGCAGGAAGAAGAAGAAGAACAATCTCAACAGATAGTCGGGGAGAAATGAATCGTTCCGCTAGGGTGAGCACACACCGGGCAACAAGCGCAAGGTGCTTGCACACACAGTTGGTTGCGCATCGCTGGAAAAGCCAACGCTTGGGTTTACGATCACATCATCAAACGGGTCGTAACCACCGCCTCACGAAGCGAACAGTGCGGTACGCCGTACGCTACATACGTATGCGCAGGGTGAGCATAACAGAGATCGAGAGAGCAGAAGCAGAGAGAAAAAAAGGCACAACAATAAACAACAGCGCAAGTCGCAGAGTCCATCCGTCACACGTCTCGGCTCGATGACGGACGGGTCGCCTGTTTTTCGGTCCGGTTTTTCTTCGGCTTCTCGGTGCGGACGCGGCAGGAACAGGTTGGCTCGAAGCGGAACGCACAGGTACAAAAAGGCTCGACCTGTGACAGCAACTGGATCGTGAGAGTGTAAGAGTCATTATTGCATTAAACAATCTGTTTTACTCACAGGGTTTTCTCTATTTTTTCAGGTGCAAATTGATCTACTTTTCTGCTAAGTCGGTAAAGGTAAGACGAGCCGAACAGAGCCGAAGCATAAGTCAAGAGCGGAAGGGCGCTTACCATCAAAACGACGGAGCGCCTGGGAAATGGCAGCCCTTTGTTTTTCCCCTGTTTTGCCCCATTCGCTTTGGAATCACTAATTCCTGTCCGTTCTCGTGTGCATTTTTGCTCTTCCGGATAAAGCTAGATCGTCCTGCTCACCCTTTGCTCTTCCCTCTTCCCCGAATGAAACAGACCGGAGCGATCTGTTTTCGCTCTTGACTATCCGCACTTTTCTTTCCCTTTCTCCGCCCTGTATCGTCCCTTTGCCAAGGGGGAAGGCAAGTTCCGTTCTTCCATTCCCCCTTCACCCACCACCAGCCAATCTCGTTGATTGTTTTTCATACCCTTTATACGCTTTTCCATCCATTCCCGCGCTCTCTCTCTCTTTCTCTCTTTCTGATCGACTAATTCCTTTTTGGGTTTGCTCTTTATCGTTTGTTTCCTTTTGCAGCTTCATTTTTCTCTCTCTCTCTCTCTCTCTCTCGCTCTCCCCCGGACGTGTGCTGAGTAACGGACGCGCTTAACAGAACATTCGACTGGTAGTGGATCGAGTACCACAGGCTTCCCGATCGCACCGGGGCAAACTTTGGCGTCAGTTGCTGGGTGCCCTTGCGCCGGGCCACACACGGCTCGCACGTCGGTTGGGAAGGCTCACGCGGGTGGCCGTGTCAGCAAGCACTCTCTACATTCCCTCGTACATGTAATGGCACTGGAAGAATTCACGGGATTTTTTTTAACATTCCCGTGTTCTCTTAGTGGCATACCTAGTACAGGGTAGCTCAGCGGTTTTGGTTGTATTTAACGTGAAAAGGTGAAGTGAAAAGGTGAAAAAAAAATGTGTGACAACGGTGAAGTAAAGCGAATGGAAAAGATCTCGCCAGCAAAGCAATAATGTGACATTACTTCAACAATGTGCCCGAGTGAACTTTACGATCGGCAGTTGGGACGTACATTTTCTCCACGCAACACTTTAATGTGTTTTTAGAAGATTTACTGGCTGGAAATTCTCTGCTGCTTTCGTGTCCGCTAGCCTCAAACACCTTTACTAAACACCGTCAGCAGTGTGATTATCTCCAACTCGCTGTACGATCGCGCATCTCCACTCCCTCTTCGTTCGAAAACAATCGTCATTTGTGTCAACCGACTGTTCCGTGCCATGTTTTCCTCGATCGCGTGCCTGCTGTGACAATCCACCCGTATGCTAATGTGCGTGTGCTTGTGTGCGACTGCTTCTTTTTTCCGGGTTTCAAACATTTTAACTTTCGCGTGCCAAAAGCACACAAGTACGTAAAACGTGAGTAATTTGATAATAATAGCAAGCAACAGGTAGGCGGAAGGCGGAAGAGAACGGAAACACATCGACGCAGAACGAACGAGTGATAGTAGGGGCGGAAACAAAATGGCGATGACACTTAAATAATTGACTAATTCTATTGTTGCCGGTGCACACATACACACACGGGAGTGACTGTAATCATCCTCCCTGTCAAGGTCACCCTTTTATCGGCCACGCGCTGTGACAACATACGTTTAACGACTGCCGGAAACGATGTCTAGTAGATAGGGAGCTTGTGAGCGAGGTCGTCAACTACTATTGCCCAGCTTTTCAGGTTGAAAGGTGTCAGTTTTTATTGTTCTGTAGAGTAATTTGTTGTAAAAATTATAAGAAAACCGGTATTAGCTCCTAACATCTTCTTGAGATAGGTTATCCTAAAGGCTAAATGCTAATCTAACTCTAAAACGCTTAAACGAACACTACAAATAGGGGCAAAAATATCTTCCAACAGTATCATCATCTCCGCAGCGGGGGAAGGTTTAACGATCACTCTGAATAGCCCGTGCTCCATCTGACAGGGGCAAATCGGCAGATACTCCCGGTAGTCTTAGAACTTTAGACTCTCCCTGCAGGGCACAATCATAGAGCCAGGCTGCCGTCAATTGTCGAGCTTCACGCCAACTTCTTTGTTCTGCGGTCTGCTCCGTATCCGTCTCTTGATAATGATGATTAACGGCTGCAGGCCCTGTAGCGAATTTGACGCCTGTCGAGGCTGTGTTTCGGGCCGACATCAAACGGCGTAATAGAAATTGGCACGGCGCGCACTTGGAACGTGCATTAAATAATGTTCCGAAGCGTACGAGGGCAAACACCGAAAAACCTGTTTGACGGTGTCTCGCGCTACGCTTGGCTAGGTTTGGCTGTTGCTTTGTTCGGAGTTAGTTTTGGTATGAAAACATCGTTTGAGTTCATATTAAAATGTTTTTAAAGGAGATACCTTTTAAGTAAAGCATATTGATGTATTTTAAAATTCTTAGTTGAAAGACAATATTCTATATCTGCTTTGTTTTGCTCTAAGTTCGATTGAAAAGCTTTCTGCACAAAAAGTCATACTCTTGTCATAAAGTACTTCGACAACTACGGAAAACGTAGCAACCGATTACAACACGACCCATGTCACATTTTGCGCTGCTCACCATGCTCGCCCTCCGGCGAGATGTTTCGCGTTTTACGGAAGGCAAACTACAGTCACAAGCTTTCAACACTTTAACGTTACCGTTGTCCATTCTTTTGCATGTTTTAAAATTAATTCCCAGCTGCATTAATCCGTCCCATGGAAAGTGCAGTGCATAGCAAAGCAAAAATAATCCTTCCCAAAAAAAAAAATAATAATAACCGTTCTGCTTGGACTGCTGTCTGCTGGGTTGACTGACCCGAATGGTTTCATCTCGCTTCGTGGCGCTCTCGTGCACCACAAAACCATACCAAGAGTCACTGGTCGGACGAGCCCGATTGAGGACGGTGAAACATAACATGGTAGAGGTTCTATGTTGACAATGAGATGAGCATACCCATTAAGCGGCACATTTTAATGTGGTGCCGGGCTGTGTGGTTTATGGTAAGTACTGATGGGAACAATGCGCCCCTTTTTGTTTCACATTTTGCATGTTTATGAGTGTGTTGTTTTGCGGAGAAAAGGTAGTAAGAGTGGAAGAAATTGAAAAATAAAACGCTTAAATAAACGGAGCTAAGGAAAGCCAAAGAGGTTGACCAAGAAACCAAAGAAAGGACAGTGCTTTTTACGAAATGAATTTAATTTCTATGGATTAAATTCTATGGATTCTATGGAAAATCGCCGATTGAAACACTTTACAACCAAAATAAATTTGGTGTTCATGCTAAAGTTCACTAAATGTTGGAAATACAGTATCGAACATCCAGTCATAAACGGACGTAAACACAAACAGATATAAATATAAACATATAAACATAAATCATTCAATCATGCTCATAATGTTCTTCTACGATTTTAAAGTTCTCTCATACTGGATTAAACTCATTTGATTTTATTTTGTTTTGCTGTAGATATAAATTAATATATTGCTGTATCTTCCAAGAAATTGATAATTTCCATTTAACATAGCTGCAGTAAACCCCTTAAAGCCATTACGCTGTTCGTGCTGGAATGTATATTTTCGCACTATTTCACTCAGTTTTACCTTCAGCTTTAATGCTGCTTCTTTTGTAAGGAGGCAGAGGAAACCTGGCCCCTTTGGCTTTTTATGCAGACGGTAAAATAATAGAGAAATAAAACCACCCTCCAACCCAAAAAAAAAAGCGACCCTGAAAAGGGAGATACGGATCGTGGCAGCGCTGCATCCACGGAAGGATGTCGCACGGCTTTGCTTTCCCTTTTGTGGTTGTGCAGTTTTGTTTTGAGAAAATATTTTATGAATGTTTGCATAACCTGCCGTAAGCGATGCGCTTGCGGAAAAAGGATTATGAGAGCCACACGGACGCCGTACGGACGCTGAAGTAAAGCTCGCCCGGTACAGACAACCTTCACCGAAAAAAAGAGAATGTACGCGGGCTGTGCATGGTTCGTGTATGTGTTTGGTTTTTTCAGTCTTTTCGGCAGTAAATGTTTTGGCATTGATGGTTTAAAGCTCACAGCTCTCCCAGACAACCATTCCGGACGGTCGTTCTGTAGCTCCGGCAGCGTCACCCTCCTTAAGGTAGTCGTTGCCTTTACATGGATCAGGTGACACATTCCGTCATCCGTCTATCGTACGTTCAATCATCTTAACAATCAAACGCGTCACATCTTGCGTTGCGCACGGACCTCCCACGGTGTGGTTGACTCGTTCACCGTCACCTTCATGATTCAAGCGATCGGCTTGTACCAGCCTTTGCTGATTGTGTACGCGGTCGAAGAAATTTGTCGCAATTACTAACCTCTTGCCTAGGCTCGGTTGATGCTACGGGCACTGCTCTTGCTGCTGCTGCAACCTTCTCCCTTCCCCTTGCTACCGGTGGTCGTGAGAATTTTTCACAGTCATTGCCAATTGTCACGAGGCAGGCCGCCCCTGCTGAAGCTGAAGGGTTTCGAAACACGTGGGGAGTTGACGATGACGATGAGAAGGATTTTTCTCCCACCGCTCCGCTGCCGCTTTCAGCCATTCGACCCGGGTGATTCGACCCGAGCGATAGGGACGGCGGTCAGTTCCGTTTCAAGCCGCCATTATATTTAAATGTGTTCCCGGAAAAGGGAATGTGGGGGGGGGGCGATTGTTTGAAATCACACAAAATGCGAAACGCAACATTACGCACAGCCGTGTGCCGTGCGAACGGGGCTGGATGGGAGGAAAGCTCTTGCTCTGGAGTAGTGGTGCAGAGTGGCAAAGGAGTAAAAAGGTAGGAAATTGATACGATTCCTGAACCTTCCTTTAATGATTACATAATCGAGCCGAAAAACAGATGATCGTAAGCTAAACAACTTTAAAAAATCTAATCTAAAGCCCACGCAAAACTAAAACTAACAAATATAATAAGAATTTTAGGTACATCCAAAGATCTATTTAGAATATCAGCTACAAAAACCAAACGTTTGGATCGTTTAGTTTATTTTATAGCATCCGATCAGCAACAAAATAATTGAGGAATCGAAGAATTCAAGGGATATTTTATTTTCGGCCCGATCCGTATCTATACTAAAACAACCCTACAACAACCCCTGGTGACAACCACTTAAATTTGTTAGATAGAATACATATAATTAATAGGAATAATAAAAAAATAACAAGTAAAACGGCCAAATATATAGTAGTACTTATTATTCCTGTTCAAAACAACTGTTCAGAAACACTTTCAAACACATCAAACTCCTATCCAAACTCCTCTCCAAAAAGCTTCAAAATGTTTGCTTACGGTGTGGATTTCGTTGTGATCACCGGTCCAGCACCATCGCTTAGCTCCAGTTACCTTCGACCCGAGCATCGAAAATGAACCAAACCGAGAGGTTAATTACAGTGCCAAACCGTGTGCCGTCTATAACCATCCCGGGGGTCAATTTACGGTTCCTACCCTAGGTTCCTGTGAACCAACGCCGATCGACGGAAAAGGAAGAGCTGCCGTACAGCGTTGGCGCGGCCATTTTGCGTAAACCAACCAATCTGTTGCCGCTCCTTCCGCTCCATCCTCTCCACAGCTTTCCTGTTTGCATTAGAACTAACCGGGGCGAGTAAGCGCAACAACACCGACGCAGAAGATTTGATGTTTGCTCTTATGGTTTTGTTCTTCTTCGCCACTGCCGAGTGCGTGCGCTAACTGCTTCATTAATCGCAGCATCCGCAACCGGCGTGGAGCGTCCGAGGCCAGCTCGTATGGTACAATGGCCGCGATCGATCGCATCCGCTCCACGGGAACATCTGTTTCAATTTCACGGAAGTAATTAGATTCTGTTGTTGTGCGTCCAGTAATCGGACGGACGCGCTTCGCGGTCAGTGTCAGCTTTACGGATCAGTATTGTTACTCGTTCGTACGCACCAGATCTAATGCTGGACGTAATGCGAGAGGTTGCTGATGCTATGGAGGGGAGGTTATAGATTCGGTATCGAAAGATACCCAAATACTGATGGACTGTACAGGTTGAGAGCTATGAGGAATGCTTAGAATAAAGAGAATCGTAAGAGGGAGGAATTGATTTCAGAAAAGACTATCTTGAGGCACACATTCCTCGATGATTCATATAACTCCTTTATTGAAGAACAAATAATTATTATGTTACTAGAAGTAGCTAAACACCATTACGAGTAGATTGCATCAAATTTAAGAACCAGTTTTGCTCTTAGACGTCTCTAACACCATCTCCAATACCTTGCGCCGCAAATTTTTCCCACTCTGTGTCTTCGGTAGCTGATCCACAAAATAGATTCCACCCCGGAGACGCTTAAAGTCCGATACTTTCTGATCCACCGCTTCCCTGACCTGGTCCGAAGTGAGCGAGCTTCCGGCCGCTCGTACGATCGCTGCTGTCGGCAACTCCGTGGTGCAATCCTCGTCTGCCGGAACTCCAACAACACACACCTCCAGGACGCCCTCAATCTGACTGATGATCGATTCCAGCTCACTCGGCGAGATGTGAAATCCTCGGTACTTGAAGATATCCTTCTCGCGATCAACAAGATACAGGTATCCTTCCTCATCAACGTATCCAACGTCTCCCGAGCGTGTGAAGCCCCGCTCTTCGATTGTCGCCCGTGTGGCCTCTTCGTTCCTGTAGTATCCAACGAACGGTTCGGACCCCTTCAGCAATACCTGTCCCCTTTCGCCTACCCCCAGATCGTTACCCGCTTCGTCGACGATCTTTATCGCGATATTAACCGCCGGCGTACCGACCGAGCCCGGTTTCCGCTTGGCCAGATCGCACGAAACCCATCCAACCTCCGACGTGCCAACCGAATTGTACGTCCGCCCGTTCGGCAGCAGTCGATCGAGCCGATCGCGCAACCCATCCGACACGTAGCTGCCACCCAGCGAGAACATACGCAGGCTGGAAAAGTCTACCTTCGACACGCGCTCGTGCCGTACGATCTGGCTCGCGTAGGACGGTGGCATGAAGACAAAGTTTGCCCGGTACTTCTCCACCGCCTCGAAGAACGTTTCCTCCGAGAATGGGCGGCGCGTGACTAGCCGCGTGGACGCGCCCGAGAACGTGCTGAGCAGCGTGTACAGCCCGGTGCCCCAGTAGAGCGGGCTGAAGTTGAACACCGTCATCGGTTTGGCCATCGGGTAGGAACCGATCGTTGCAACCGTCTGTGCGTGCGTCACGCAAACGCCTTTCGGGGGGCCGGTGGTGCCGGACGAGCAGAGGATCATCGACAGCAACTCGTGCGAATCGCCCAGATGTGCGGGCCTGATTTTGTGTCCGGGAAAGAATTACAAATTTATGTCTATTAGGCTCTTTTATTTAGAAGAGAGAGAGCGTCAACCGTAGTGATGGGAATGTTTCATTTTCCGCAATGGAATCAATTTCTGTAGGTTTCAATTCATGAACGAGGTAGGTTAGTATAACTTATTTTAAAGGTATAAAGGGTAATTTATGGGACATGAACATGGGAAATTCATGGAAAATTTGTTTCTTCTCCACTCGAGACTGTAGCTCATGTTAATGTCTTTTCGTTAATGAAATTAGTACTATATTCTCTTCCTCGTGCTTTTTATGTTACGCCATTCACATTCAAATGTTTTACTCTGTATCGTTTCTTAATGTTTGTGTCTTTCTACAAAAGATCCTAAATGGTTTCTCATACCGGTGCAACTTGCTTTCTTTGTATGGTCCAATTCTACTAGCTGTCCGTTATTCAATCGTGTTACTGTAGCTAAAGAATCTTGGGATCTGGCTTGTGTCTACAAATATATCTTGCCTGAATGTCTTGTACTGCTCCATGATCAGATCAATCTTTTAGTATTGCTCCTACTAAATGTTCTCCCTCGGCTAGGTTCCATAAAGCCATTCTTGTTTTAACGAACTCTCAGAAATGTGTACATCCAAAAATCTTGCTTTGTGAGTTAACTTGACCCATTCACCGAACGGAAGGAAATTCCCATCACTGATCAAACGAAAACAGATACTCCTTTTGTGCGTACTTACATGAATTGTTCCTCTCTGCCCGTCGGTTGAAGTAGATCTTCCGCATGCATCACATCGTCCCGCTTACTCTCAAACACGTAGATTGGCACCTTCCTGTCCAACACACTGCCAACAGCTTTACGCACCACCTCCACATTATCATCATCACAAAACACTAGCTTCGGTTCCGTCAGCCGCAACATGTGTGCCATATCTTCCACGTTGAAGCCGGGCGCCAGCGGATTGAATGGTGCCCCCAGCGTCATGAGGGCACAGGCCAACGGTGCTACATTCTCACTGTTTCCATTCGCCATCGCCACAATATCGCCCTTGCGCAGGCCTACCGCATCGAGATGCTGCGCGAAGCGGATCATACGCAATCGAAACTCGGCACAGCTTAGGCGACTGCCCGTATCCATATCGATCTGAATGATCCGGTCGGGCGTGCGGATCAGCAGATGATCGAGGACCTCACCAACGTTCGCTTTCGGGTTGTAGATGGAAACTCTTTGCACACCGTACCAGGTGCGAGTCTTTTCGTCGTACGTACACAGATTCATCTTTTTGCGTGAGACGTCCAGCCCGTCCGACACTCGAGCACTTACTGTCGGAGTTTTTTCGAAACGACAACCTCGGACGGTACACGGGTTGTGCTTGTTGCAAACGAGCGTCTCTCAGTTTGCCCTTATCTGCACCATGACGTCCGTTATCAGGGACAGTCTCGAGACTCGGCTATCGGTCAAACACTGTAACGAGATGTGTGGAAATGGCCATCCAACATGACACAGCATCTACAATATCTCACTAGTGATCGGGAATGCGTACCGGATGAAGTAATTGACACAATTTTTAAACTTTAAGTAGTGGAACGTCGCAAGACCAAAGGTCTTACACGATGCAACAGGTAGGATTATTGTGTGCGTAGATGATGAATGTGAGGCAACTGTCCACACAATAACGACAATGACAATAACAACTCTCCCCTTTCAGCACAAGATTGGTCCAGCGGAATCGAGCGTTCTGGTAGCTTGAAAAACCGGTTCCTTGCGTAGCTCGACCATCTCCCACCGAAATACATCCCAGGGTAAACAGGTTCAAGCGGGTGTGCGTGCGCGTACGGCCCACAATTGGATTACAATAGCCCGCAAAGCAAACGCAGATCTACAAAACAGTGGCAACGGCGTCAGATAACAACCCTATATATTTCATTGTTTACTTAATTTCAAAGCTTTCCACTACCCGTGGCATTGCCCTGATTCATGCGCACTATCATCTCGGTAACCTTCCGACGCAGCACCTTACCGTTTTCGGTTTGGGGCAGCTCCGCGATAAAGTGAACTCCTCCGCGCAGACGCTTAAAGTCGGACACCCGTGCGTCGACGATCGAGCGCACCTGGGCAGCGTCTAGCCTGGTGCCGGCCGCATCCGGCCGTCGCACGATGACAGCCGCCGGCAGGTCTGTCACACCATCCGCATCCGGCACACCGACCACACACACGTCCTGCACGCCGTCGATGCGAATAATGATCGCTTCCAGATCGGATGGCGAGACGTGGAAGCCCCGGTACTTGAAGATGTCTTTCTTCCGATCGACCAGGTACAGGTAGCCCTCCTCATCGACGTACCCAATATCGCCCGTCCGGAAGAACCCATCCGCATCGATCGCCCCTTTCGATGCCTCCCCGTTGCCGTAGTATCCACCGAACTCGAAGTTCAATTTCGTTAGCAGCTCACCCTGCTCGCCGACACCTAATCGCTTCCCGTTCTCGTCCACGATGCGTACCATCACGTTCGGCATCAGCGGTCCAACCGAGCCCGGTTTGCGCTTAAACAGATCAAACGCGATGCCTCCATTTTCGGACGAACCGTACGCGTTCATCGATCGTCCTCCGTTCGGTGCAAGCAGTGCATCGATTCGATCGCGCAACTCCTCCGGCACGGAGCTACCACCCAACACCCACATCTTGAGCGGGCTCATGTCGACCATGCCGATTCGCGGATCGGCCAAGATCGCGTTCGCGTAAGAAGGTGGCGTAAAAACCGCAGTGGCACGGTGTTTTTCCACCGCTTCAAAGAACAGCTCCTCGTTGAAGGGCTTGCGGGTGATGAGCCGAATGGCACCGTTAAAGAACACGTTCAGCATGGTGCCAAACCCGGTCGTCCAGTAGATGGCACTGAACGTGAAGTTTACAGCGGGAGTCGCCGTGAACGGTGCCATTATCGTTGTATGCATGCAGGCTCGGTGGGTCACCTGAACTCCTTTATGTGCGCCGGATGTTCCCGAGGTGCAAACGACCACGGCCACCGTTTTGCTGGAGTCTCCCAGATAAGGGGCCCTGTAGGGAGACAATGTCCAGTGTCAGTCCACTCGTTGCAACCATTTCCAACTCATCAACACTCACCGAAACGTCCCTTCGCGCCCAGTTTCCTTCATCAGATCCTCCGCATGGTTCACATCGTCCCGGTCACTCTCGAACACGTAGATCGGAGGAACCGGACCCCGGTTGGACAGTACACGCTCCGCCGCCCCCCGCACTACCTCATAGTTGTCCGCATCGGCAAACAGCAGCTTGGGCTGGGTCGTTTGCAGCATGTTGGCCATATCGTCCTCGTTAAAGCCCGGCGCCAACGGATTAAACGGTACGCCCATCGTTAACAGGGCGCACGCCAGGGGTGCCAGATTTTCGCTGTTTGCATTGGCCAACGCGACCATGTCTCCCTGTCGTACGCCGGCGGAGCTAAGGTTTTGGGCGAAACGTATCAACCGGGTACGAAACTCATGGTACGTCAGCGAACGGCCAGTGTCCATGTACAGCTGCATCACACGGTCCGGCGAGCGGCTTAGCACCTCCAGCATGATCTGTCCCAAGCTAGCCTCGGGGTTGTACAGGTTCTTCACGCTTGGTCCGTGCCAGGTTTGGGTGGCCTCATCATACACCACACGGTAGTTTTCCATAGCTTTACTAAACACTATCTGTTTTCGGGGTGATACACCAGAGAGCTACTGACGGAATGTGACAGATAGCTTTTCAAATTCAAATTGTGGTCTCGAAATACAGGACCGGAGCGTAATCTTATCGGGTGGTGTTTAATTGTGCCCAATAAAAAACCCGGGCATTACGAAGGCTCGGGAGAAGGATGAAGGCCCAGCTGTTATCTTCCTCAGACGGGCGAAAGATTATGTATGGAACAGCTGTAAGCAATTGAGCATAATACAGAATGTTAAGAGTTCCAATAAGATGTGGAAAAATGACCTAGGCGTGACTCTAGTTTAAGCACCATCTTTTAACGCTTAATAAAAATCCTTTAAAATGCAACCCTCAGCTTAAAAGTGATAATTAAAAAAATGAGGATAGATTAATGCGCGCATTCCGCAATCATTCAGATCTGCGGATTGAATTTCTGTTCTCTCTATCATCAGGTAAAAATGTAACCAATAGGCTATGAAATTATCACAATTGAGCTGCGTTAATAATCGATTAAAGTTCTTAGGGGTTTTGGTCTACCTAGAACCCAGCATATCTAGTTGAACACTTGCAATACTGTTTAAAAATACTTCAACGTAATGGTAAGCAAACCTTACTTTTTTACTGTCTGTTATCTCGCACCATTGAGGCTATTTTCCAAAACAATGAACGTATTTTACGACCTTCGTTATCTGGCACGTATTGTGTGGTTTCATATCTTCACTAGGAAGACGCCATTTACATCCTGCGATAAGCCATGGGAAAGATTCTGTGGGTGGGTTTTAGTAATAAAAAAAATCGTTGTTCATTGATGACAAATAGCCAGCCACCTCCCATTGAAGGCATTTTATTCAACGTTCTTTCGTTGTACAAATCTTTATTTGGACTACGGTTTTAGGGTTTTCCCATCATTTGCAAACTCGCTTTTATCCAGCTCGTCCATCGCGAATAACTTACCCCTAGTGCTACAGGATGCGCAACACAAAATCTCGCCCCGACCCGGGAAGCGGTCAAGATTTTGAATAATACAGCAGGTCATCATTAATTTCAATTATTTCTAATTAAACACACTCAGCCACGGTCAGTGGACGTAATGTGCGTTCCTGGTCGCTCGGTAGCTACCACGCTAAGCACCGACTAGCCAGAACCTTTCGACCCAACTGTGCTTCCACTCGATTGGATGGGTATGTATTCTGCTGAAATGATTAATTGCCCCCCGTACACCGGCTCATCCCGGCGCAGTTGAAGAAAAGAGTAACAAAAAAAAATATACGTTTTTACATTAACCTGTAGTCTGCTGGTTTGTTGTGGGCTGGCGGTCGCAATAACGGACCTAACGGACAACAGTGCCAAAGCCCTGGTGGCAAACTATCCCGTGGTTTAGGGCAGTTTCGGGAGGGCACATCGTGCCAACAACACAATCCATGCCTGAAAAGGAAAGAATTAACCATCTTGCGCCAAACGGTCACCGTCTGCCGTCGGTTCGGGACGTTCTTGCTCCCGTTTGGCGTTCGCGAATCATCAGCAAAAGGTCAAGCGGCTGGAAAGCCGGTGTGTGTGTGTGTGTGCGAACTCGCTAAACGGGAATATTTTTCTCACCTGGCGAGGCGGCCGGCCTACAGCATAGCACACGGAGAAGCCGTAAGGGCTGTTGAGGTGCGCCGTTTTTGCCTCATCAATTTGTTATTAATTTTTTATTTTTAAGCTCTCGCTTCTTGGTGCAAAAAAAAACAAAATCCCTAGAGAGAGAAAATGCAATTTGAAAACTGAAAGAAGGTGTTCCATTGGGGCAAGCGGGAACGGCATCGGGATGGAGGACGAATGAGGAGCTGATCGTATGGAAATTGTAGACAAATTGATGAATTGCCTGGAGTTATGAATTTAATGTCTGACAAGAGGTAATCTTTGGTGTGGTAAAGTGTGAACGTGTGTGTGTTGGCTTGATTAGCTCTCGATCAAAATCATGCTTAAGAAGCTGTTTGCGATCTCACCGGAAGCGATAATGAACCCATTAAAAACTGGAGAGCCGAGACTTAGCAAGAAGATAATACTTCTAAGGGTGAAGTCGAGAGCTATGGGATAAGATTTTAGGAATTATACGAATAGATCATTGTACAAGTTAACTTGAATATTTTAGCTTCTGAAATGAACTGATAGTAAACGGAATTTTAAAATTTGCATTAATGAAAAATTCAATCCATATGACTGTTGATAATCAGACTTATTTGAATGTTTTTAAAATAATGGTTAATTTTTCTTTTCAATTCTTTCTCTGAGCTAGATTTCTCAAGAGTTCATTTTCAATTTTGATTTGCATGTCTTCCTGAGTGACAAATTAAAAATAAATAAATTTTTCTCATATCTTTGCTAAATATTGCTGAAAAATTGTATTTTCGGATGATAATATAAAGTATATTTTTAAAAAGCACTTTTGACTGAAGATGTTGAAACACTTCTACCTGGATGTCTCAAAAAACTAAACTGCTTACAAAAGTTCGAAAGTCCAGATAGGTCGATTAAAAAATTATATGAGCTGGTTGCTGACTCCCAACAAAAATGAAGTTTAATATTCATGAAAGTTTTCATAAGCAATTCAATGTGATCAAAAATCCGTCCCGAAAGATGACTGGAGTGAACAAATGATGTACAATATATTCTACCCGGCCCCGGAACGTATGCCGTATGTATGTATATTACTGTATGTACGGAAAAGATTAATCGAGCGAACACGATCAAACGGTTCAAACAGCAAATTATGTCAACTAAACGTACAATCTAGCCCGACTGGCCCCGCAGCTCATAAATACGAGAGAAAGTTTTTGTTCCTTCGCTGCTCAACCAGCCCTTCCGGCAGCTTTCTAATTCTAAATTACATCACCGCACCGGTTGCTGCTGCTGGATGCTGTTGTTTACCTGTTGCGTCCGTACAGGCCGTCAGTCATCACTCAAACGTGCACTCCTCGTGTTCTTTCCACCGTTCTCGCGTCGCATCAAACACACATTAAAGTGAAGCAAAAGAACGGCTACAGCAACAACAGCGGTAACACAAAAAAAAATCAGTCTCTCCTGGCGACGATTATGATTAGTTTTGCCCGCGAGCCACAATCGCCACCCGTTTCCCGCCCGTTACCGCACGCTGCTACAATTTATTTAACACCTTATCGGGAAAAATGATGATTGATTACCGGCACCGGACGGCGGCTGACGGGGAGGGAAAACGGTTGCTACCAGCATGTAGAAGCATCATGTAAAACCACGCGAAGCAATCTGGCGCGAGAAGCCAGGACGCGGGCTGCCTGGAGCGATTCGATCGGACTGGGATTATTCACTCCAGAAGCTGCGTGTTCGTGCGGCGTTTGTTCTGATTTGCCGCACACCAAGCTCTCCCCCCGGTGGTGGTGCGCTTGTGTTTCGTTTTCTTTGATCCGCAAGCTTAAAAGTCTCTTTTCGGCATTGTTTCGGGCGTCGTCGCCGAGGTGATGATGTCGGCCTGTGTCGTAAGTGGAGGAGGGACGCGTGTTTATGCCGCCGCTGATGGGCGACCTGTAGGGATGGAAATTGGAGCACCTGCATATTACATCTCACTCCGGCACAGCGTAAACGAACAGTGCAATGTATAAGTGTAAGTTTGTTGGGTGCATAACAGGTTGCTATGTTTGCTACGTAGCTAGAAAACGATGCTAGAATAGTTTTTATTTGACAACTAAAGGGTTAATGTTTGGTTTTATACAATGCTGCATGATTTATTGTTTGTGTTCTTCACTTCTTGATCAGTAAAACCATTAAAGCTAACTCAATTCTTGAGCCGATGTATGTAAGAAGATAAATTTTATTTTAAATCTCAATAACTGCTCAATAAAGCCTGTTACCGATGCAATTTTTTTTTTCATATCATGGCTTACTTTTACAATAAATGACATATATTTTATGGTATATTTAGTGAAATTAGATAATTACTTCTGCCAGTGAGTTCTCGGATCGATATAGGATGTAAGGGGAAATAAGGCTTCCAAGTTTGTTTAAAATATTTTTCAAAATTAATGCGTTATTCATTTTTTTTTGTTTATCAAACGAAAAATCAAGAAATAGTTATATTATTTGGAGTCTAATTTTTATTTTCGAATTCCAGCGCCCTCTTGCGTTGGTTTGCGCTAGCGGTCAAAAAAGGTTTGCCCTTTTACACCCAATTAATTTGCTGTTTGATTATCGGTTATCATTGAGAAAAATACAAATAAGCATCCTTTAACAACTAATTTTGAACGAACGAGTTGGAAAAAACAAATTTGATACGGAGCGGCACCGATTTGTGATACCGAACGGTTCCGCTACCCGCCGTTAGGAGGCTCTAGTGAAGATCCTTATTACGCAGTAGCAAATTGCACATGGTTAAACACCCACCCAGAGAACGCTGTTTGATTTGTTTTTATATTATTTATGTAAACAATCGAAAAAGCAGATCTTTACATTCAAATTTCTCCTAAAGCTTTTTTCAAGAGTTCTCTTTGTCGCAGTTTTATTATTTTGGCCACAACTGTGGCCCGTTGACAAACTCCAGAACAAACCTTCAAGACTAGAGCAGCAGCGCGGCATGTTCCTTTTAATGTTTGCAAACCTATGAGATGTACCATCTCATTATTCCACACCACCAGCCACCACCGCACTTGCTTCCCTGTCGAGTCTAGAATGCCTCCAGGTTCGATATTTCTCTTCCGCCACCATTACTCGCGCGACCCAATTGAATCGTTTGCTAGCCGCCACCGAACCGTTTGAAGTTGATGCTGTTTCCCCGCCAAACAAAAGCACAGCACATGTTGTTGACCGGGGCAAGGCTCAGCTTGGCCGGTGCATTCGCGGCGTGTCCACGCGACGAAGAAATCGTGCCACCGTTTGCCACCATCGCACCTTACCTGCAGGACCTTTTTATTTATTTCTTTCACGCTAGTCTGCCGCCCCGCTCGGGCTTTTGACCTGACGCCGCAGGATGTGAGCATATCCACCCCTCACCCTACCCCCCCCAGTAATCCCATGAAAGCGCTATTGAAATTATAACAAACCGTTCGGAATGCCCAGCAAAGTCGCCTTTCGAATTTTCCGCACGCGGCACGATTGTGGCACGATTTGTTCGGAGTTACGTTTTGATTGATTAATATTGGGCAGGAGGTTTGGGTTCGAAGGTGCGTCCGGGGCACAAATGCCAGCCAATCGAACCCCCACCAGGGAACACCCTTGGGCAGCTTTCGGGGGAAAAGCAAAATGAACCGAAAGCGTGTAACCGCGTGGCCTTTGCCCGATCTGTATCGGACGGCAGAAATTGGAAGTTAATTATTATTCTAATTTCGATGATTTGATTTACGCTACTAGCGTCCATTTATCATGCAGACTGCATAGAAAGCAAAGGTTAAGAAAAAAGAGCTACTCTTAAAGGTAAGCAGATGAAAAATCGTGAGCCTTTCACGGAAGCAATTGGAATATTCAGGTTAATTGATTGCAGTTTCAAAATGAAATTTATACATTATGTTGAGGGTTCCACCGTTGGATAAAATTGTAGCACTTTGTTTTGGAATCTCAATGGAATAAACAAATTAAAAAATAAGCTGATGTTAAGCCTGACTAGCTAAAACAACTTTATTACACTACCTTAGAGCTACGAATACCGAACCGAAAATTAGTTCAAATTTATTACCTTTAGCTAGCCTTTTATAATAGACAAAAAAAAACCAAACTATCTCTTTTCAAACTAACATTTTGTGCTGAAATATTTAAATGTTGTAATTTTGTGAAACATCACACCTTACATCCTCACTCATCAAAACAACGCTGCCTCATCCCCTTGGCTCAATCAGGTGCGATAATTGATTGGTTGTTTTATATGGCCATTAAAATTCCACTTCCAGTTCGATCGCTTATGCGCATCGATCGTTAATTGGTTCATCGTGAGAACTTTGCGTCGAAGCTATTAATCTAGTTTGGACTTTTATTTCCCTCCGGAATTTATTCAAACTTCATACGCATCTTATCACATCTCAATCGGAACGGGAGGTGCGTGAGGCGCACAATCGCGCTGCAGCCGGCCAGGTTTTATCTAATTAAAATGATACGCATCGAGCGGCGTTCGAGAATGTCATCGCTGCGCGCGCCGTATCCTTGGTCGTGGGGCGGCTCACTTCCCGATTGTCATAAAACTAATCAAACTGTTGCGGCGTGCGTACGAAATTGAGTGTCCTCTACCATTGGCATCTGAAGCACCGTTTTTTTTTTTCTTGAGGCTGTGAAACAGTGCTCGGGAGCCAAACATTCCATCCTCTTACTTTTGGAGCTCAGTGGGTCGGCACTGTCGCTTAAATGTTCCCGTCTAATGATCCAACCATCTGTTGCCTCTGGGTTTGTTGGGGAGGGAAGCCCGATGGGAGCATCAAGAATACCAAACTCATCATTTGCCGGACCCCGAAACATGTGTTCGGGGTTCCCACAGATGGTTGGCTCGATCGACACCTCGGACCCGCGGACTATCATGCTCATCTACGCGGAATGTTCGACACGCCGGCAGCTAAATCGCTTCCCTTCCGATGGCCAAAGTGCTAATCAATGTGCTTGTGTTCGGGTCGTCCGTAGGCGAGTTCGAAGCGAGCAGCAGCAGCAGTAGAGATGGATGAGCATCACCATTATTCCACACTTAAGGCGCACTCGCACGTGGTACTTGAGGGTGCGTAACGTTGGGCTAGAGTCGTTCTCATGGAAGTTCGTGGGTAGTTTTAGACATTCCAATCGAATTCTTTTATATCACTAGTGAAGTTACTTATAGGATTCGAAGCGAAAAGAAAAGTTTTTTTAAGTAAGTGATTGCAATTATGTTTTTTTCTGTGCAATCAATAATTTTAAAATTGCTCTCAAATCAAACCAATTTTAGTTCAATTGAATTTTTTTCTTTATTTCAGAAATAACATCAAGGTCGTATACCTTAATCAATTGATATTATGTATGGTACAAAGAAACTCATGCTCACTCATGCTCACTTACTTATGATACTTTTATTCTAGGCCACGCCGTCCCTGTTTCACTGCCAGGCCGCTACTCATGACACTTTTGTAATGTATAAAATAAAAAAAGATAATCCATCATGTTGTTGTAATAAGTAACAATATTCAAACATCTATAGAAGAATCTCACTCCATTCTGAAATCAATTGAATATATTCCTTATAAGAATATATATCAAACAAACCAAATATAGTGAAATCATATTTTAATGTAATTTAAAACAATTTTTCTGGAGCTTTTATTAACATGAAATAAGCCAGATTTTTTTTGCACGTCTCCTTCTCGATCAACGACAGCATCTAATCTTAGATTGCACGCTTTTGGCGATTTTTATTCATGTGAAGTCCTCTTTAATGCAAAAAGTAATATTTTTTAAACATAAAACAAAGTTTTTCAACAGAATCAATTTTCTTACATTCTGATTGGAACCGATTTGATCAAGCTACGATTTTTTGTTGTTGTTTCATGAAAATGACAAAAGTTCAACCAAAGAACCAATTTTAAGGATTTTTCTCCTTTAACGCCTTCTTTTGAAGAGCATTTGACCTTCTGAAAGTGTTTTTTTTATCTCAATGCATTTACATTATATTCAGCATTATATTGCAATTTCATCGACTCTTACCAAATTTTGCAGGAACTATTGTGTAATTAATGAACTGATTACATAATAATGATGATAATGATTGAGCGTTTTTATTTTTGTTTGGTTTTTATTTGGTAATCAAGTATTTGAGTTTTTATGTTGATAATTATTGTCGGTTTTATGTTGAGAAACACTTAAAAATAGGACTTATTGAAACTTTGACGAAACTAACATCATACTACTTAAATTAAGATAAAGTAATAAAAGATATAGGAAGAAATTATTCCGGTCTTAGTAGCATTGTATTTTTTTTAGTTCCGTTAAAATGACCAGACCGTATTCCTTGTAGAACTAGACACTAAACAAAAAATTCTATTTTATAAGCTAATTTTTTAATAACTGCATTTTCCAGCGTTTCTTTTCCTCGCACAAAATGACACAAAACAGTTGCAGCAAATTGGTTAAAAAAAGGCAAACCAACATTCACTCGATAGACACTGAATTGCTCAAACAGTTACTTTTCATTAACAATAGGCCACTCAGAAGTGTGGAGCACCAGCAAACATGAGCATAAATAGCCAGTAAGAGCACCAGCTAGCACCGCTAGCTGCTGGACAACAAATTCCTTTGGGGAGCTTTCGTATCCTAATCCCCTAACCTTCCGTGCTCTAGCCCGGTCCGGCTTGGGGAAGGAGGAGCTCGCGAGCTCGTCGTCACTGCACACAAAAACAACCCGATCACGCCAGATGGGAAGCGTACAGGTGAAATTATTATTATCGTACCATGGAATACCTCCCAACCCCCGACACTCACTCGCCACGGTCTAGGAGCTAAGAAGATGGAGGCTGGAGGCGCCAGTCCGTAGAGCCGTGGGATCGTGGCCATATCTTCAGCATTAGCTGGGATATTCAGCGCGCCAAGAGACAGCCGGTCGGTTCGAAGGCTTTCGAGTGTTTTTTTTCCTCCACATCCCTCCCCACACCCCCACTGCACCGCCCGTTTGCGTTTTGCATACCGTAACTTTGAATCCCGGTTTGCTCACTTAGTTGTTGAAAACGACCGTCCATAATTTCCATCCCCGGCGCGAACCTGCACCAGATAAAAGTGTTTATTAGCTCGACTTTATAGAGACGGGCGCCACCGCACGGCATGATGTCCAATCCAATCGTGCGCTCTGCTTTCTTCAGTATTACAGGAAGAAACAGGAATACGGAACGGTACACAACTTCGGGGAATTATTATCCACACATATCGTTTAACAACCTTCCCAGCGGCTCGCACCATTATCCACTAAATGGTGGCTCGTTTGTCGGGTGAAAAAGTATTAATTAAGATATCATAACGATTTCTTCCACACATGCTATCGGCCCAAGAAACACTCGTTCTGTGCAATGGCGCGACATTGCGCAAAGGGGAAAATGGACGCGGTCGCATCAGATGTGTCAAACCGGTTCAATCAGAATCAAATAAAAATTAGCTTATCTTGATCAATTGATGTCGCCTTTCTGTGAAAAAAAAGGAACGCAGTAAAGGTGTGCGCTTCGGAACGGTTCGATTTTATTACTTTCCCAGGCCTCGATCTATCACCGGCCTCGAAGCTTGTGTCAATACGCTATCGAACGACGAATTATGGATACCGAATTGATTGTTTTATTCGTTTCACTTTTCATCCCTTCGTTCGGCCGTGTGCGCCCAATCGAGCATTCAAATTTAACGCCCTTCAACTAACCGACCGAAAACATCTTCCCGCTGCTCAAATCAGAAGCCTAATGCTTCGTTTGTGGTAATCTGCTTTTCCAACCCATTCCCGGCGGGAAATTCCCGAGCCGTGTCGCACACTGATTGTATCGATCAATTTCTACTCTCCGAGGTTTTTTGTGGTCCTGCGATCCGGCGGAGCGCTCCAAACGACTTGGAAGGTGAAAATTGATGCGCTTAACGATGGCAGACGGCCATCATCATCCTTGGGGCCAACCGGCGGGATCCCATCGGATGGATCCGGTTAGATGGCGCCCGCAGAATGACATCTGAAATGAATAATCATGAGACGCAACCGTCTCGGCATGGTCAGGTGCTGGCCGTTGCTGGTGTGCGGTTTTCCTTCGGAAGCGAGTGCCGGCCATAAACCACCGCTAAACATTAGAAAACCAATTGATTGAGAAAAATGGCTGAGCATCTGAATATATTAAGATTATCGCGCTGCCCCGATGATTGGCACTTCTAGCGTTGACTTGGAAACAACATAATTTATTCTGCGGGCTGGATGCGC
>KB671842.1:756051-780394 GCA_000349105.1 Anopheles epiroticus | reverse complement strand
GCGTACATTGACACTGAACTGAACCGCTCCTGTCAGGCTAGGACGAACGGTTAGAAGCTGCACGTTTTTTTTCTGCTAGCTTGTTTTTGTTTTACTTTTACACTTTTCACACATCGCTGTGAACGGTTGAGAACGCTGTAGCTAGCGGGGTTAAAGCTCTTGCGCCGTTCAATTGCTAATTTTGTGGCAAATTTCAACCACCATAAAACAGCATGCCAGCGATCGTAAAACTTGTTTGGCCGAGGTGGAGTGTACTGGTTTTGTGTAAATAAAGTGATCGATTTCATGGGCTTGCGAAGGTATGGATGGTACAAACAAACGGTTGAGAGTGAGATCATAAAATCATAATGATTGTTAAGATGCTAGCGGATGATACATAACATGTGATTGAACAAACGTGAAGAAATTACATTTGCTGTGAGTAGCTATAATGGACCATTCCATACTTCCGATTACAAATAAGTTAACAAAATTAATTATGAATTTTTTTTAGCTATCTTTAAATTGAATAGAAATCATTTAATAACATAAATTTCAAGATAATGATTGGAGAATGACCAAAGTCAAAGATGAAGTAGCATTCGAAGATTCTTGGGAGTTACAATCGAGCCTTATAAGATTCTAGATATTACTTTTATTTCAATCTTATTGTTGCAAGAGGATAAAAAACTTAATTAAGATAAAAAAGATTTACAACATCCATTGGCAAATAGATAAACGAAAACATTTTATGATGAAATGCTTTTTTTATTTGAAGACTTTGTAGGACTCTTATAGCAATTCAGAAGCTTTTTTTTTGCTATGGATTTGAGCCTTTACGGCCTTTGTGAATGTTATGATTTTATAGGACGAACTTGTTTTTTTTTTTTTAATGAAATAAGAGGATTTTGATCGTGAATAAATTAATAACTTTATTGCTAAAAACTTACCAAAGGCTTATTCGCCTAATTTTGTAAATTTAATTAAAGTAGAAAGGGTAGAATTAAAGTAGAAAATTTGATGTTTTTCCCATAACAAAAATTAACCTAAAATAAAAAATTTGCCTAAAACTCTGAACAAAATTTTAAAAATATTAAAGATTCCATGAAAGAAGAACAAAATCACGTAAAGAAAATGGATTTAAAATACATTTTTTGTTATACCCATATTAGTTTGGTTTGGTATGGTTATTCTAAAATGATGCACAGAAATAAGAATAAGAATAGAGACAAAAAGAGCGATCAAATAAGAATAAAAGAGAAAGGCTACAAGCATTCTGCGCAAAACATTCTCCAAACTGGAACTTCACAAGCGAATTGTTTCACGCTCCTGCTCTGGTACTTCATTACAAACCTACCCGAGCGCAAGTACGATCGAAAGACTTCCACTGCACGTGCGGCAGGCGACGAACCTGGAGCGAGCGTGAAACGAGGTAAGGGAAAGTGCGGCATCTTCATTTGGATATCCCCGCTACTTTCCAGCTCCATTCCCTCCCGTCCCCCCTCCCCCACCTCGGCTACCCTAAGGTACCAACCCTCGGGTGGGGAGAAACGGCGAGGGATCAAGGGCAAGATCACCATCGGTCACCATCCGAGAGGTTCATCATCAGCGTCGTCGTCGACATCGTCGTCTCGTCACATTGGGCCGAGTCTGCATCTTGAAACCGTAAAACCAGTTAAGCAAGAATTTCCTTCCCTCCCGGTTTTATGCTCTCCCAACCTTCTTCCCTACCACCCGTTGACGTACGGAGTCACACACACACACACACGTACAGGGGCACGATTTCTCCCCGGTGTACGATCCTCATAAAGGTTTGTCCGAAAAACTGGACAGATTTTGTCCGAGCAGCGATCGGGTTAGCGGGTTCACCGGCGGAGATTGTAGCTTTCGGGGCCAGTGCCGGGACAGGATTTTTTTTCTCTCTTCATGTTCATGAGCTGTGTGTCTTTCTGATGCGTCTCAAGCAACAACAACAACCGCAAAAGAAGGCACAGTAGGAAGCGACGCTGATGAGACATCCATCTTTTGTTCTGTGCCAGTGTTTTGGAGGCAGGAAAGAAAGCAATGCCAAGACGATTAAATGTTACCTTTTGATCAACGACTGCCCGGTTCGTGTGAGAGCGTGGCGAGTACTTTTGATTCACGAGCGTCCTGCTGCCGTTGCCGTCAAGAGCATCGCGCCAAGTGCTGGAGAGCAAATCACAAACCAATGCGGCGATGCATGAATATTGAAGGGTATGAGCCGGGTGGAAAGAAAACAAAAACTAGCCACAACGGGAAGCGTTTGGGGAACAACAACAAAAAACAACAACAGACACACAAACACACCCGACCGGTCCAGGAGGTTTGTGCAGTTTTGCGTACACATTATTATAATGCCCGAGTGGTGTACACGTACAATGTAGCGATTACAACGGGACGTGATGAAAGTCGTTGCAGTCGTTTTGGAGTGTTAAAATAAAAGCACACACAGCACTGGGAAGCTGGTTTTTGCTGTGTTCTTTTTTTTACGGGTTGATTCAAGCGCTCGGAAAGCAAACAACCGGCGTCGGCGTTCTATTTCACCCTCGGAAAGATATACACATTTATATTTACTGATTTCATGCCAGCTCGAGCGTGGCCGGCTACGGATAACGATAAAGGAATGAATTTTCTACAGCCTGCCAGCAGACTGCTCCAGTTGTACGGAATGCCACATTCATGAGGTTTCGCTCGGTTTTTCACGCTACACAAAACCTCCCAAACCGAGGAACCAGAGAAGCGTCCCGCCAAAGCCATTTCCATCGCGAGCGCGAGTTCCTTTCGAAACTCCCACGAAATCTTAAAATTGTATGTCTGTGCCCTATTCAACGTTCGGTCTAGGCAGCTCCCAACACACGAGCCCAATCCTCGTAATCTTCCGGAATGCGTGCAACCTGTCCGATGTGTTTCGCTTCGGTCGCCCACAATTTCCCACCGGAATTCTCTCTGGCCAATAAGCAGCTCATCATTTCGGACTGTTGTTCTGCCAGCGGAGGCTTCGATATTTCCTCGTCATTTACACCATCATCATCATCATCGCCACCAATTGTAAAGGCGTTGCGGATAAGACCCCAATCGACGCGCGGGTACACGCGCGTGTGTGGAAAAGCGAACCACACGTCTGTATCTATTTAGCAGCCGAACAGGCGTAAAATCGGTTCGCGATTGATTCCAGCTCCGTCTCACACACCGTCGTATCGGTGTCGAAATCGTTTCATTCGAAATAAAAGACAATCTTTCACGCACCGTTTCGGAGAGCCGAGCGTCCGGACACCGTAACGGCTTGTTGTGGTCGCTAGGGTAAAAGGCAACCCATTTCCCGCGTCTCATTACCATCCAGCCATCCGCCGGAGGAGTCGTTCATCCAGCACGAACATTCGAGCGAAAAACCGTTTACGATCACGCTGCGCCCGATACCTGACGGTATCAAATATTTGCACAAAACTTCAGACACAAGCAAATCTACATCTCACCGCGCACGGCCCATCGCTGCACCACGTATACCACGCGCCGGAAGGGTTGGTGGGTGACCTTTTCCCTAGTGCGCTGCCCTCGGGAAGGATTCGCTTTCTCTGGGCTGCGCAATTTTATCTGGTTCTTTCGCCCACATTTCCGCGCTGATACACGCTGAACACTGCGGCGTACGGTGCAGCAAATGATGATCATCGACATCTTCATGGGAAACGTGTTTCGGTGCGGATTGTGGGGAGCAAATAAGGAGGAAAAAAGGGACCGGTATCGACAACAACGTGTTTTCACGCGATCGAACTCAAAACCGGGGGGGGGAGGGGGGAGATAGGGCCCTCCAAACGGTCAACAGATGGTGGCCCGAACGAATGGTGTTGGTGCAGTTGAGCCATGTCAAACGAGAATTGACGGATCGTCGCTGTGGCCAGGCATATCGCGTTCGCGAATCGTGTACAGGGCTCGGTACAGGGACAGGTAGATTGGATCGGTGCCGAGGGAGTTGGCATCAAATCACGATGCTTTCTGGCTGAAATTGCGCTCGTGCAGAAAGCGTACGGTCATGATTGTTCGTTGCCATGCGGTTATGCGAGCTGCTGAAGGTTAAAGTTTAGAGTTTGGGCAGTGATACTGATGTTTCGTAGCAGTTTAGAATAGATGAGGGGTTAGGTTTTATTTTGCTATTTTGCGTATAAGAACAGAATCGAAATGTCAGATTTTTTTATTATACTTAGATTTGTGTGAAAGGGATTTTGACACACCTTTTTAATTTGCAAATTAAGAAAAGTTGGTTTATCTATCGTAGAAATAAGCTTTCTTTTTTTTTTGAGAAAAAATGAGAAATTCGAAACTAACTCTTTAGGATCCATTAACTCGAACTTGAAACACTTCAAGGCGCACTTGAAACTCAACCAAATTTCATGTTACAACACAAAAAATGCCATATGAAGTGACAGTGGTGCAAAGAACACTTTTGCATTATTAAGTAGCATCATTCACATTACACTAAAAAGGCTAATTTAATAAAAAATAGCTTTACAAGAACGGATTTTAGCGCGAATGAAATTTTGTACATTGAGGTTTGACATACCTGAATGTCATCTTAGAGAACCGTTCGTTAATATGCTCATCGAAATCAGTTCAAATAGCAGTAGAAACGTTTTTTTATACATCTAAGAAAGGAATGAGAAGAACGGTTATGGTATTTTAAATTAAATTATAGTTGTTAAACATATTTTTACCTCAATGAATAATTTAAAACATTTCTTTTTAGTTAAAAAGTAACTAGTGAAACAATCAAATGGCTGTTTGTGTAACATAATGTTAAATCTATACATATTGCGTTGCATGCTATCCCAAAGGCGAAAACTTTTTGAAAAATTCCTGAAAATATTATCTTGAGCTTAGCGCTTATTGAACTTATAAATATTTCATGACATATGTTTTAAATATATTTTGGAATCTTTAAAAACACTACCAAAAAGTCCCATGTTAGCTTAAATATCAAACATTATTACGTACTATCAAAGGTGTCTGGTCCTCTAGGAAGATCGCTAGGCGCCAAACGCTTCCAACCCTATAACAAGTGTTGTGCATCGACAATCAATAACCATTTGTCAACAAGCAATTTGCCACATCAAAGCGATGGGTTAAAAACAGTTTACCAGCATCACGTTCCATCCGTCCACAAGAAGTGTAAGTCACCCTTCGTCGCCATCGTGTGGCGCTGCGGGAAACTCATGGTGCGCTACTCCGTCCCCAAGCGTGAAGGAAAATATTTAGAGAGTGAAAGAAAGAAAAACACAAACAACGGCGGGCCAAGCATCATCAAATGAATAATTTAGCAGCGTCGTCTTCTGAAGTGCTACGACGCCAGCCATTTCGAATAACGATGAGTTTGGGACGGTGGGCAGTCGGTCATGTTTGATGCGTTCGAGTAGTTAATGTTTGATATTGTTCACTCGCTGTAAAGTTTGCTAATACAATCGCAAGTACCGTGTTTGCGACAATCGGCAAAAGACACTCACAGTGGTAAGAGTGAAAACAGTACGTTATGAGAGGAGAAACGGTTGCCTTCTGCAGTCCTCGCAGCTACCAGTCCTATAAGGCAATAGCCAGTGAGTGGCAAAGCTAGTTACAGTGTCGTAAACGAGTTCGAAAGAAAGGAAAACCTCACTGCCAATCATAGAGTGAACTAGACGGACTGAAAGTTCACTAACGACATACCGAGGCCCGTCGCACCAGCTTCCGAAAACCTATTTCCCCCTGCCAGCGATTCTCTACGCTGTGCACATGTGTGACATTCTATGCACATGCACTTGTCGTTTGTCACCGGTTCGTGAGTGGCTTTTTTCTCTCTCTCTGTGTCCCCGTCATGGTGTATCATTAATTTACCGTCGCCGTTGCCTCCCCGAAAGGTTGAGGACAAAACCTTTGCTTCCCACTCGCGAAAAAAGGGAGAGTTTTGCTGCACGCCCTTCGCATACTAGCGACGCTATCCCCTTCATTACACTGAAGTCAATAAAATTCATGTCAAATTATTGATATTCATCCGACATATTTGCTATGACAGTGTGCTTTCGGGGCCGCTTGGTGTAGTGGTAAGGAATTTCTCCAAAGCAACTCCAGGGCTAATGATGATTGGAGATTTTGCTGCAGACGGTTTCGCCCTTTCCCAATGTCTGCACGTGCTACTGACATAAAGGGTTTGGCACTTAAGCACACACGGACGACAACTCCTTCCCGTCAAGCACCAAATTGCCAGTGCCAGTCGAATCGTGTCCGCGATACATTGTCAATCGAGGGACACCGAAAGCTGCGATGGCTATTACCGCGTGGTTTCTCATTAGTGAGAAGTGGCCACGGTAGAGATTGATCCTTTTCTGCATAGAGTGCTGCTGCTGCTGCTGCTGCTACCCGCCACCAACTGCAGCCGACCCTGCTTGCCGGTAGCACCCGGTAGAAAAAGTTATTAATTCAGGTATGTATCGGTTTTAACAAACGATCGTGCGATCGGTAATGAAGAAAAACACACTGCAGTGCAAGGGAGCCATTGATCAAATGGCCTTTTCGTTTTCAATGGCTCTTTCAATGCGTTGCACTGACCATTGCGGGCACGGCAAGCGTTACAAGATGGCTTACGAGTAGCGGTAATGAGATGAAAGTAGGAAATGGACCGACGGGCACAATCTGTTCGAGCACACGCTTGTTAGCGGGATCATTCACGACTGGGTTTGAGGGGTGTTGTTGAGTTACAGTTTGGCTACATTCTTAAATGCTTCAAGTGTGTTGTGGTTAATGGAAAGCAAGCAGACAAGTTAACAACCATTTATTTCTCAACCCATTATTTCACTGAGTTTTGATTATCCTTGTAATTATTTTCGTGACATGTCCACATAACTATGGTTCGTCTCTTGTTGAAATTAGAACACGTAAGTCTTTTAATTTTAGGTCTGTGATGTGATGTGTGATAGATTTGAATAGTTACACATTTCTTGGATGCTGAGGCCTATTTGAATAACTTACAGTTATAGATGCTTTACGCCATGAAAGTTTATTGATTTAATATTTTATAAAAAAAGTCTAAAAGAGAAATGTGATTGTTACTTTTAAGATGGCGACGTAGTAAAAAAATATTTTCGTGTCTTCTCATACAGGTTTTAACCTATGAGTATTAAAAACATGGAAACTTTGTTGATTGAGTATTAAAAACATGGAAACTTTGTTGAATCCTTATGTATTTTTGTATATCAGCAATATCCAAGCCGCATTTCCTAGTATTTATCTTTTTAAAGTATCAAAAAATCTTTTTTAATAACTAACTTAATGAACGATCCAGATGGATATGATTCGCTCGGTAGGTTTTCATAATTTAGCATAAAAACGTCTTATAACTTGTACCTTCGTGTTGCGCATACTTTAATCAATACCCCAGCACTAGTCACAACACGAAATGTAAATATGAATTAACTTCATTGTTATGCAATGTTTGCATTTAAACCTACGATGCTTTTATAACTTGCATTCTGAAAAATAAATATGCTTTCATTTCGTCTCATTCGACCAAAGAGTGGCCAAAGTCTCTATAATAAATAACAACAACAACATCGACCAAAGAGTAATTCTTATGTTGGATGCTATTTGAGTGAGAAGTTAATTTATTATCTAGTAATTAACTTAATTTAGTGATCGATTTATTTCTTATTGAAAAATGTAACGTAGCATCAAATCCATTCCTAATTTTCTATTTGCATCAAAATATTAGCACTATCTAAGTCAAAGATACATTATTAAATTAACGAATTTTGAAACTGTCAATAAAAATAGATTATTCCATCATTAGAACAAACGATGAAAGATTACAAAATTATAGCATTATTATAAGCTGTCAATCAAAAATGATTATGTTAATGGATGTTTCGAACAGCTTTGACGTGCCAATATCTCGTTATAATCTGGAAATTTAATTAGTTTAAGATAAAAAACTGAACTCCTTCAATTCCTGTAATCATCTCTATAAATTCAACAATTTATTACTTAAAAGGTTCCTCTTTAATATCCATTCTACAAAACAACACTGTAAAGCAACTGCAAAACAGGAAGAAAATGCTTTAAGGCCAGCGAAACGTTGTTCAGGAATTTTTACACAGGTACTTATTTTCCTTTTAATGCAACGCTGCAACTAGCAAACAAGTCGCTGCCCCATTACGGCTCAGTATCCATCCATACCGCAGCGGCTCTCGATCAATTTCACACCGAATGCATATCGTTTCAAAAATATTTATTACCATTCTGCATTCTCTTAACGCTGCTGCGCCACGCTACGCCACCTTCGACATGCAGCGAAACGTACCGGAGCTAAGCAGTCGCACAGGTGGCCGCTCAGGTGGTGCCGTGAGCAAATGAGCGTGGAAAATGTATAAAAAGGTTTGCATGCACTTTTCCTGCTCTCCCCCCCCCACCCCGACCCCCGATCTCTGTAAGCGAAATACTATTTGCGCTATTTTCTACACCCGTACCGCGTGTGCTATTCCCGCACTCGCTGCAGACACGCTTGGCTCATCGAGACGTCCTTCGAAAAAGGTGGCTAAAGAAAGGTGCGCAAAATGTGCAAAGCATTCTTGCTGCCGCACAACCCTCCGGCCCGAATGGTTCTGTTTTGTGGTCGACTGAAATTAGCCAAACCGTCAGCTCGACTTCCCCCCCTTGCCGGGCTGGAACGGAAATGCTCGGTAAAGGTGCATGCGCAAAAGCGCCGTTTCACTTTTTTTGCTGCTGCTCACTTTCGTCGTGGCCTCGGCTACTGCAACTTTCTCATTGCCGCACTGCCGCGACCCCGCCATTCGGCTCGGCGCAAACAATCCCCGACGCCGACTCATCTGCTCGCTCAGGTGTGGCAAACAATTTCCATGCATGCTTGCGTTCTGGCCCAAGGTTCGCCACGCTACCGACTGACTGACGACGCCGGCCAGCACCCAATTGGCAGCGTAAATGAAGGCACTCGGCGCGTAAACCATCCACAACCCACCTCAATAATGGAAGGTTCCCTGGGGAGAGTCAGCACCTCACCGGGGGGGGGGGGGAAGAGGGTATGTTTGTAAGGGGAAAGGGCTGAGAACGGAACCGGAGGAATGCAGCAGAAGTTGCAAGATTGAACGGTGCAAAAGTGCAAAAGATGCAGATGGAGATATGATACGGCGTACGGTGGTGCGCTGATGGTCATGATTATGACCGTAATGAGCGTAGTGAAGAAAGAAGCTACACGGCAGTCCGTCACAAGGGGAGATGCACTGGTACACGCGCTACAGGAGAAAATTAATTAAAATATCACATTTTGCAGGCGTGTTTTTATGTATTGTGTTTAAAAATACATTTCAACGGTTTTTTGTACAGCACTATTAATAAATTTGTGCTTCCCCCCTTAGTTACTCATACCCAAATTGTTCAGCAACCTTATGCTATCGTTCCACTGTATTTACTCTCCTTTAAAACTGCTACAATGTACCAAAAAAGCGGTCCACTCCCTGTATGGTACAAATTAATCGTGTACTCCACCCACAGACACATTACATCAAATCTCCCCAATTACGACCCATGCGCCCGGTGGTCCCAAGTCTTTAAACCCTTCCGTTTCTTACGATTGCGTTCAAAACGCGGCGAAGCACCTTGCTTGCCTAACATCGGTCGATGCTTCTGCTCCACCGAGAGGTAGAAATCGTTTAACGCAATCTTAAGACTATTCACGGACCGCGGCAGAGATTAACAGGAAATTGAATTCGAATTGGTGGCCATGAATCGGCCTGCGGTTGGGTGAGTAGAAATGGTACCCGTACGAAGAAGGGAAAGAACGTTGTATCGTACAAAAAGTGCGCTTTTAAAGGGCGATACAAAAAAGTGGTTTTCAAAAACAAAAAAAAAAACAGCCAAACCTACGGTAGGTGCATTAAGCAGGGCGCGTTCGAAGGTGTAAAAGCGAGCGTAATAATAGTTGAGGTCTTTCACTCGGGGTGCAGAAGCTTCCAACAGGCGACTCCTTGAGGATGGTGTGAAAAAAGTGTATGACATTGTCGTGATACTGGGGTGACCAGACAAGTCTAGACATTGTATTACGTTTATGCTTTGCAGTAAATGGAAAGTTTTTTTTAAATACTAAAATTCTAGTCTTATTTTATGTCTTATGTTTGCTGTAAATTAACTCATAATATTTCATCACCCTACCTAGCTCTTCACAGCTATACCTTTTCAAAACTGAAGACCCTATCATGCGTCATTGAAAACACTTGAGCGTGAATCAGAGTAATGAGACCATTTCTCCAACATTGTTACCTTGTCCCCTTTAATCCAGCACACTTGAATCGTTAAAGGTAAAGCTATTTTGATTTTCCTGTTTTGATCCATCGCTTCTGCGTCATGCTTTTATCAACCTACCCTTGTGTCGCTTGCTGTCACATGCTGAGAGTTTAAAAAGCAGTACCCTCAGCCCTTCCTTTAGCAAAAAGGTACATGAAATGAAACCAGCAACAAGAGGAGATGGCAGAACAACGCTTTTTCTATGAATTTAACGCATAAAAACGAATAGGATTGTTACAGCTAACGGGGCCTCGTCTCAGCTTGTCCTCATTGTTGACTTCTAGTTTCATCGCTTCTCTTGCTTCCCGTACATCCCTGTAAAGAGTCTGCTTCCTGTTTCGTGAAGCAGGATATATTTAACATGCTTCATCGTTTGGTTTCATCACCCCGAAAGCGGACGTTAGGCGGGCAATGGAATGCAATCCATTTTGGGCTGAAGACGCGTGAAGGCCACTGGGGAAGAAACTAGCGAGCTCAAGGTGGGCTTCCCATTCTAAATTGATTCGTTCTTATTCGGTGAAGCTTTTCTCTCTGTCCCTCTGGGACTTACACACGCCGCTACACGCGTTCGTCACTGAAACGTTCAATTGGGACGCTCAAGCGTTTAACCGTTAATCGTCCGAAGCTAATCGCGTGACAACCTCCGCCACAATTACGTCGCGTATGCAAAAATAGGAAAACCAAGACGAGCGCTGCAAACCTTAGACAAAGGTAATCATTTATTTACACCTGAGCTTCCTGTCCATGGCGAAGAGGTATGGTGTCCCTGCGCCGCACTGCGTCACGCGTGCTTCGTAAAGAGATCGAGAGCGATTTTATGGCACACACGGCTCAGCCCGTTCGAAAATTACAAACAGCCTCAAATCGATCGAGATACACGGTTTAATGTTATCCGCTCGGAAGAGCGCGAAGCGGAATGCAGGTGCAATGGAAAGCAACGAAATTATTCGTTTCGAATGAGGTTTTTGAATATCATTAATCCACCACAGGTAATTACGCGTCTAGCCTGATTTTATTTCACCTTATCTACTGTGGCCTGACCTCGAAACCGAACGCGAGATTCGTTTGATTCGTACGATCGTTTCCGATACGCGATGGAAAATGGAAAGGAAGAGAGGAAAAAAAAAGAAATTTCATTTCCAATTTCAATTGCGCTAAACAAACAACGAAAGACTTGCGTTGCTGAGCAAGCGACGAACCTGTTTCTTTCGCGCTATTTAAAATGTTGAAATATTTTTATTTTCTTGAAAATATTATTACTTTTAAGATGTAACATTTGTTTATAAAAAAAAATCAAGCCCCATGTTACGTCTGCAAATAAATACAACAATACTGGTCGCGTATTGTCTTGTATTATAGACACAAGCCACGAACAACACTAGTAACCTAAACCAACAATCATTTGCATTTGAATGATTGATCAGAACATGGCTTATAAAGACCTGATCCATTCCGATGCGTTCCGATTTCACTTCTAGACTCGAATCACTCCATTTTACCAGCTTAACATGGCACACCTTCCACACGGAGCGAACCTTTTCCCCGTTTCCAAACCTTAATTATATCAATATCAATTAAAACAACATTCAATCCGGTAGCAACGAAACCATCCCTCGCTTCGTTTATAATAACATTTATTTTCCTGCCCTTGCGCTCGTCCCAAGCACCTTGCTCGGCGAGCCCGCAAGAGGTATGAAAATGAAGCAACACTAGGTATGCTGCGTTTCGGGCTGCCCGTTCCCGTTCGATCTTTCCTCGCGATTAGTTTCGTTCGATTCCGGAGGTACAAGCGAGTCAATCTTAATTTTCCTTCTTCAACTCCATCGCGTCCTCGCGCGCGCCCAGCAATATCGACCGTGCGCGGACGATACGAACATTCGAAATCGTTGGCTGCCTTCCGAGAGGGGGAGAAACCTTGAATCGGGAATTGGGAACTTCTTCTTATCTTGGCACCATTTTTGTTTTGAAATCAAATACACATGTTCGCTATTCGCTAACAGAAGAGGGAGGGGGAGGGGGAGAGGAAAGAAAACTTCTCGTTTCGATGCGGTCTTAGCGCTTGTTTGTGCACCCGTTTGCTGACCTGCCACGTGTGATGCGTCGTTCCATCCTATTGAGCACGGTCTATTGGTTCCTGGTGGTAATCGAGCTACTGGTGTTTATTTGCGATTGTATTGTTATAGAAGGATCCAGAGAAAAAACGATAAAAATATAATAAAATATTTTAAGTTTTTTAATTACAAACAGACGGTAAGGACGAAGTGTTAAAAATTAAGTGTAATAATAGACGGAGAATATTTAATTTTTGTTTCTTTGTATATATTATTTCATTGTTGCAACAATAATGTTTAATGATTAGATTTTTGTACATAAATTGCAATTGAAACAACTTTTTCTTGTTTTTTTATCTTATAAATTGTTCAAGCCTACTTATGTCCCGAACAGAACGTTGATGTTTAAAAAAATACTAAATAAGTTTGTACGACATAAACGTTTTCTTCGATGCGCTAATTAAATAATCAATTTTGAGTGTTACGCATAACAAATTACATTTTTACGGGGCAATAAATGAAACCATATTTCGTAGTTATATACGGTAGAAATTCCTTCAGCGTATTCCATTGTAGTGCTATATTTATGGTAAACAAGAATTATAAAATTGACTACATCGTAATACAAAAATTGTGCCAAGCCCTCTCGATCTTTATCAGCTTTAAACTTCCTCCTTAATTAATAGTTTTAAACTTATTTGAACCCATCTAAACCCACTGCTCAGAACCCTCCTTTAACAACGAACCGAAACAATTTAAAGCTTGCCAACTTGTGCCAATTCCCACACCAAAGTATAAAACTGAATCTTCGGCTAGCCTCTGTTTTTTTTTTTTGTTGCAAACTGCGTATCTATGATTCATTCCCAAAACCTCAGCAAACTATCTTTTACCCTTTACAGTGGTCGTGTTGGACTAAAACAATCTAAAAAGAACGAAAAAAAATCATACAATTCAGTGCTCGCAGCAATGCTGGGCAGGGCGGCACCGACTGCTGTTCTAACCGATGTTCCGATTGACGTTTGATGATGGGACAAGGGAGTACGCAAAGGGGAAAGGAGATGAAATGTATAAAAACAACATAAAAGCGTAGTAAATTAACGCACGAGAGGAAAACGAGAAGAGAAAAAGGAAGGCCTCACTACCGCACCAAAATTATTCCAAACTGCAAAAATGGCTGCGACACACTGGCGTGAACGCGTCCGGAGAGTGTTCCGCTTCGGTGCACTTTTTTCCCCGGGGCCGGAACAAACCCCCACATGTCGCCGGGCCGGGTGTCAATGTCGAACACTTAAGGAGGGTGAAAGACAGAGACAGAGGGAAAGGGGGAAAGAGAGAGCGAGAGATGGGTATAAAAATCCACCGCACAAGTCGGGAGACAATTAGCCGGATCCAAGGGTTCACACAATTCACAATTCCGATTTCAGCTCCCGGTTTCCCTTCCGTGGCGGGGCGTTCTGCACCTGTCTATCCCGGTGACCAGCTTGCGAGTGAAAAATAAAAACACAAAACATGCACACAAGCAGTGATGCCACATAGGAGAGGGGTGGGAGGAGCGGTGTTCCCAACCGGCGTGGGCAAGGGGTGGAATTCTTTCGCACAGTTTCCCGGTACAATGTGAAAGGCGGCTGCTTGCACCGGCTAAGGGCTAATGGTTGCCCGTGTCTCAGCTACTCTGGTTAACCTTACCACAATATCCGCCCCACTGGAAGGGATGACATATTCTGCTGTTGGTGAGGCACAGGAAGGGGTTGGAAAGTTGGAAGCTCCCAGGTCGATATTGGCACTGGCCGTGGCACGCTGGTCGTGGTATTTTTATGTGCTATTCTCCCATTGAGAACACTTCCCACCGGAAAGTGCAGAGAAAGATTCTGGGCAATGGGGTGACGCCTGTTTTTTTTTCTTTCTTTCACAACCTTTCCTACCCCTGAGAACTCTCACCCACCCAGGAAAGAAAGGCAATTCAATACCCTTCAAGCCTCCTTAATCACTCTTTCAAAGCTTTTACGTTATCACGGCACCACTTCCTGCCATTTGAAGGGTGTGAGCATGTATGTGTGTGTGTGTGTGTGTGTGTAATTAACTTGCCTGAGTGTGAGCCGATTGCGATCAGTAAGATCCGCTCGTACGCACCGGAATCAATCACAGGACCGACACCCCCCAAAAACCAGCCCGTACGTTCAATCCATCCACCTACTAACCCACAAGCGGGGAACCCTTTTTCCGGTTGGCCTTCGCTCGCCAACGTCTTTGATGTTTACCGGCGCCATCCTCCGGCAGACAAGGGAGAGGAGGGAGAGAGAGCGATCGAAAAGGCTGGGGTTGTGCTGTGTGGTTCAGAAATCGATCTCAAGGGATCTCATTTTTGTTAATTGAAAAATCATTAGCCGATTGCCGACACTATCGGAGGAAGATAAAGGGAAGGAGAGAAAGAGAGAGAAGGGGAGCTCTTTTGCTGTGATGTCCATTCCGACACACGTCCCTGGATGATCGATTTCTGAAACCGTTGCTGGAAGTTCCTGTAAAGCTCCGGTGTGACCATCACACCTTCCCACTGAATGGAAACACAATTTACTGTGTTCACAACAAAAACGAGCTCAAACATTCTTCGCCCTTCATTACTCTTCCTCTCTCTCTCTCTCTCTCTCTCTCCCTCTTCCACCTTAAGGTGGAAAGAATTTGATCTGAAACCGAAACCACCGGCCGGATCGAAGAATGGGCGAATGAATGCGGATCGGGTGGCATTGAGTGTTGGCTCATTTTGCTTTTATTTTCCAGCGACATCCTCCCACGGGAGGGGGGGGGGAGGGGACGCTGCTGGAGGGGAACGAAAATGAAATTTCATTCATAAAAGTGGCGGGACCAGTGTCCAGTGCAAGGTTCTTGGAGCGCCCATCATTCTGTCCATCGATCATTGCATGATGAACGACGACGATGGCGACGACCTCTACGCTGCGTCGTGTGATGGTTTTACGATTCCCACCAAAACGGAACGGTAAGCTGGGAAAGTGAATAGCTTAAGGGAGGGGGAAGAGGGGGGAGTTGTTGGAAATGATCCAACGGGGGACAAGCTGGGAATAACATAGATTGTGGATTTTCTTAATGTGACTTCGCTAACATCTTCTCCCGCCTGGATCTTCTCCTACATTGGAACAATCATGCCATAAAACCATTTTAAAGTAACCTCAATGTTATCATACTTTGCTGCTTAATGTTATCACGTTGTGTAGCGCTAACACAGGGTTTTTACACTATCTCAAGACAGCTGAATCCTTCATGTACATCTTCAGTTGCTCGTATGTTTTTTTAAACAAACATCACTCTGTTAATGTTAACATTAAACACAATCATATCAACCCCCTAATGTGAGTGAAACGAAGATAATGAAAGGTATCAAATGGAAGTATTGGAATGTTTTTATTTGTTTCTTTTTATTGCACCAATCAATGGAGTTTCAAATGATCCAAAAACTAAGTATTCTCAACTCTTAATTTGAAGTAATGTTTATTTTTTGAGTCTGAACATATAGCACGTTTAATAAAAGTTATTAAAAATCGTCATTTTTGGTACAATTATTGGTAAATGAACATTAGTAAATCAACTCTGAATTGTTAATGATACAATGGTCTTACCTTAATCAATACCCTATTACAACATGTTCGTGCACGTACAGGTGCCAGTGTGTGCGTGTTTGAACAAATATTAGTACCACCCATTAACCTGTAAGTGCGTTACAAAAAAACAGTCGTTCGTTCGTTCAGTTTTCATTCTCCAGAGCACCTCTTCGCTTCACCGTTGCCGTCTGGTGCCTTGCGCTACAGGGAAGTTGAACAAACACGGACGGGATTTAGCAAAAGCCGAAGGGTGAAATCCACCAACCGGAACGGAAGCAGCGACGCGGCACCAAAAAATACATATCCGTCGCACCATTGTCGGTTCAAGGTTTTCTCTCTGCCGGTACCAGGTCCCCGTCCCTTCCCCCGGCTCTCGGCACGGTTTGCCTCAGCGCTCTGGAGGAGACGTCCGCCAGTCCCTGGACGCAACCTGCCACACGCTTAGGTTGATAACGGAAGGGAGTATTTTGCTGCATTTGTGAGTATATTAAGTTTGCCATTTCAATGTTCAATGGAATGGACCGGCATGAGTGCAGAAGATCAAGAATTAACTAACTCGTTCGAGCGAGTGTTACTTGCTTGTTGAAACCTTCAGCATCGTATAAAGTTATCAATTCACTGACAGACATCTCTGTATCCATCTTCTCAAAAAGGCGAACGAAAGCACCAGATATGATCGCGTTCCCAATTTCCCGCGCCCCAAAAAAGATTGATTGTCAGCACAGGGTGCTTCTTGGCTTACCTCGGACGTCATTAATTGGCGCCCGGGCTGTGATTAGTTGATTTTTATCAATCACCTCACCCGAACCTCCAGCGTACAAACAAACGGACACTCACTTCTCTTATTGATTTATTTTAGCTTCTTCTGGGGGGAGACGAGAGAGAGAGAGAGAGAGAGAGAGAGACCCTTCCGCCCGCTAATGTCCTGTCAGCAGCGTTCAGCAATCGGACACTGGAGATGTGTTATCGCGCTCCCGAGCGGGGAAGTTAAGTTCCCCTGCAGGCTTTGCGCGTCAAGATTAATGGACAGGCGTCAGGTCGCGAGACGAAGCAAACCAGGGAAGCCCTTTTTTGCTACCGTCGGACGCGACTGCGTCGTATGTGTTTAGCGTGAAATAATTAATATAAATTATTGTGATTTTCAAGGCTGTTTTCGCATTCCCAGGCTGGAAAGCTTAATGGTTACCCGGCAGCTTTCCATTTTTCGTTTCTACTTCCTCCATTTAACACTTTTCGTACCAAATGTCAGTTTCGTTTGCGTTTTCTAGGCAGCTTGCAGCTCAGAACGGAGGCCTGAGTACCCTTCAATGCGGAACAAGGGGAGTTGTCCTGCACAAACTCAAACATGAATTATTGCTTCATCGATGTTAAAGTGTTCAGTAAGCATCCTAAAATCAATCATTGGATAATTGGAATAATTTTGCGCTCTGCAACCGAACCTTGGGTAGCCGAAGCTACTTATCCACTGCGCGCTACTAGGCGTGTACACCTGACGTGCGCTTTCTGCTCTTCAGCAAGAGCTGTCAAAACACTTCCCAGCGGATGACGGTACCTAGAGAGGCAAAGGGCGATGAAAACCGGTTCACTATCGGTCCGTGGGAGCTGCTTGGAAGTTGATCCGAGGGAAGCGACTTGGAAGCTACCCCTGTTTATGACGCGGTGGTAATGTATCGCCGGCTTAGCGCGTATCATTACGCCCAGCTAGAGGCTAGCCACAGAGCTAGTGCCTGTCACCCTGTCACAACTGTCCCCGGTCGGCCGACCGCGCAACGAAGATAATCGTAATCGATTAGCAGCACTTTACGCGATAACGAAATCGTAACGTTTCGATCGATCGTGTTTTAATTTCTGCTATACCAGCCGCACGTCATCGGACAGGCACAGTAGAAGCCGTTCCTATCAGTCAGCTGTCCGCCATTATCGGGCAGCCTGTACTGTTGGTGTTTATTTTGCAACGCTTCTTACAGCATCAAGGAAGGAGCGTTGTTACAAGCTGTACATGCTGGTACATCGCGCTTATCAATTACAATTCAAAGCTGTTCCGCGCTGGTTCCACTGCTACAAAGCAATGACTACTACTGTGGCAGTATTATCGGTACCCCACTGGTAGCAGCCCATACTTTTGCCATCGCTTCGACGTACTTTGATCGGAATCCATCATTTTTCTGGGTTGTACTTTCTGGCCCGAGAATGACTGTTCCGCTTATCACCCTGTTCTGCTAGCCGCTCGCGTTAGTAAAATCTTCCAACCTTCCCCGAAAGAAAGCCCTGGGAACGGGGACTGGTGCGATCGTAGCTCTGTTTCAACATTATTCTTGCGATCGTCAACGCCAACGAGTTCTTCGTTGGTGATCCATTGCCGTCACGACCTGGAACAACGCGAGAATAGTGGCAACAAACGCTACCGGGCTTTGGGGCGCTGCTTGGAAGGTGAAACTAGACACCGACCCAGCGACCAGGCAAATACGGAAGGAAACAGCTTTGTGTACAAAACGTGAAACCAATAAACAACCTCCCTGTCTGCTGATCGAGAGCGTGTACGGTAGTCGATCAATTCCCCGTTCCCAGGATCATTACGCTGGCTGTTAAACTAGTTTCGAAATCGTTTCTTCATAGTGCAAGTAATTGAGTGAGCCCAAACTATCGGTCAATGTGCAGTGCAGCTTATACACACGTCATGCGGGCCGTGTACATGCTAGTGTGCATCACCGTAGCGACGGCCTGCAACGATGCTGAAACCCAATGCAGCTGCACCACCACCACCACCACCCGTCCATCATCGGTCACGAGCGAATCAATAGCGTCCGTTGACAAACTGCAGTACGAGCGGAGTGCCTCCGGGTAAGAATGGCTTAGCATTTCCCCAATTTTTCCGCCCAACGCTCCCATTGCACTATTTTCCCATTTGCCCCCTCGACACGAGGTAATGATTATTTCATTAGCATAACTTTAGTCTTTTAGGCCTGCTCTTATCATTAACCAAAAAGGGAGGCTAGTCCGGTCGTTTGTGAGCAAATGAAACATTTTCCCACATCTTCCCATGACACGACCGGGCCCGTTCTTCCAGCTTTACAGGCATTAGAGCGGTTGCCTCACCAGTTCAGTGGACCCTCGTGTTTTTTTTAAAAGAGGTCTATAATTACGCTGTGAACAAAACAAAACGACGACGGAATTATTTTTTTCCAAACCATCAATGAACAACAACCGAGGGAGTCCGAAAGAATTAAGTCACCTCATCGGACATGCACATTTTTAATTATGGGACTGCTTTAACTCTGCCAGCGAGAAACAAGGATTATACTGTTGGTGTACACTCCCATTTTTTTTTTTGTTTTAATTTCAGAAAGATCCTGAACGAGCCATCTACCCCAGCGCCAACCCTTGCCAACGGTCATCTGGGGTTTACCATGTTCGAGGACGCAGTCTATCTAGCTGGCCTGTACAATGGTGCAGGTGGTTTGAGCCATCGGGCCAGGATACCGAACATGGCCAACATTCAATTGGGCGTTCCATCCAATCTAACGCTCGATCTTGGGCGTGGACTGTTTCGTTTTAACTTCCTAGCTGCCGACGGATCGTTTCGAGTGACGCATCTAGTATATCCCCACGCACTGTACCGTCGCTTGATCGTGAATCAGTTCATTATGGAACGAATTAGATCGAACGCCGGTAAGCAACAAGTGTTTTTAAACTGTTTTGTAGAAACGTACATTAAACAGGTTTATTAAAAGAATGCAAATAAGTGCATGCACCCAGAGAGGAACAGAAAGGGGCAAACGAGGTGATCATATTTATTATTCCCTCTTTTAAAAGCTTTACAAGAGGGTTCAACACAGATGCAGTAAATATGCAACAGTTGGGATAGCATGAAGGTTCCCAGGGTTTTTACATCGAATATGTTGACCCCTTTTTTGTTTCCTCCTTTCAAGAATAGAAGGAACAATATTAAAATGTTACCTTACTGCACCTGTTCGTTTTGAAGAGGGGTGCGTGCGTATGAAACAGGAAGGACATAAAACTACTGTAACATGACAAAAATTGTCATATGGTGGTATTGTCACCAGGTGTCGTAATGACAAATTTGTATGTTCTCAACATGAAGAGCGCAATGCGATAAAGCCTTGTTGAGATACTAGGAGCGTACTTCGCTAGTGAGATCAGGATATAGTACCTCCTGGCGGCAGATAGCGGAAACGTGTTACTTTATGAGTCGCTTCGGTTTAGCAAAAAAGCATAATTCTCAATAAAAATATCGGGAAACCCAATGTTTACATGATAGAAATTGTTAAATTTGTGTATTTTCATCATTTTTGTCTTATTGTAAAATCATTAAAATGAAATAAGCATCACGAGTATTCAATGTTCTGATAGCGAGCATATTTTTTTTTGGTAGCACTTTAGAAATTTTCGCAAATACACATCTCGTTAACATTGGCCTTATAGATTTCCCCCGAACAGCTACATAAAAGGTTTTTTAATGTATAAAATTTTGCATATAAATAAATCGCATATAGTGCCAATTTTTATCGGGGAATCTGAGGAGTACGGTGCTTATTTTACTTGGATTACATTGTTTTAAACTAGCGCCACCTGCTGACCGCTAGCAGAAGCTGTAAAAACCAATTTTAGCTCACAAAGCCAATAGTCTTAATGCTTAACTTATTTCACTTTACTTTGCGAGAAAACAAGTGGTTGAACGTTCAGTTGAATCTTTGGAACAGCATTCGCATAGAGATGTTATAGCTCTTTAAGATTAATAGTAATTCAGGTATACAAATACCCAAGCCGTTGATCCCCTTTCAGGGATATCGTGCAAGAAGTTCTCTGCAAATCTTTTCAAAATGTTTATAACCCTACCTTCTTCGGCAATATTTTATAACCTACTTGAAAAACCATACATCATACTTTACATCTTCCCATCAAAGTCACTCACACACACTCACCCAGTTATTAAAGTTCGCCTTTTCCTTCCCTTTTCTCCAACACCTTCCCCAAAAGGACAAGTCACATCAAATCACTCACCATGACAATCTCATCGCTTGAAAGCACACACCCTTGGCTCATCAGCAATTAAAACCACACACACACACACTCTCTGTCTCACGCTGTGCTTTTGCCGCCTAAAGTTTCCGTTAAAATCTTCCTCTTTCGTCTCTCTGTCTCCAAGAAAACATCAGTCTACCTATACTGCCGGCTCCCGCTTTCACCAGCGAGGACATTCAGTTTCAACCCATTAGTATACTTGCCAGAGTTCAGCCAACCGGAGCGCCTGCCCAGCCCGATGACGATGCGGCTCCCATTATTTATCAGAGCTGCGGCACAACACGCCTGGTGGAAGACGCTCGCTATCAGAACCGGGGCAGACCGGTCTGTGTGCTATGGAACCGTGTCCCGGAACGGCTGCTGCTGGGCGAGCACGAGCGAAACGTCACCTACCGCTTCCTAATGGCTGTCGATGAAGCTGAGCCCATCGCACGGAAGGAGTTCCAAAGGGGTAAGCATACGGAGCGGAAGGCAGTGGGTCTAACAATACCATTCCAGCTTGACTTGTGGCTTTGTGGCTGGATTCTTTCCATCTCCCGTTGAGATAAGAGTCACCGAGTCGCTTAGTGGCCGGTGTGAAACTTCACGCTTCGTAGATGAAGCACTTCTCGAACTCCGATCGTTATCGCTTTCACCTGAAATTACATAATTCACAGCCCTGACGCTCACGGACGATGCGCTGCTGGCGGCGCATACATCACTGTGGCGTTCGTTCTGGAACCGTTTCGACATCCTAATTACCGGAAGCGAACCGTTACAGCGTACCGTACGGTCCAGCATCTACTATCTCGTCAGCAATCTGCCGTTCGAGGCGAGCTATACCAAATCACCCGGCCCATTCTGGGGCCTCAGCCCAACCGGGCTCGGCCGTGGTGGTACCAATCTGGACGACTACGAAGGTCACTCGTTTTGGGATACGGAAATTTGGATGTTCCCGGTGCTGAACCTGATCGATCCGTGGTACTCCCGGCTGCTCATCTCCTACCGTACGAAGATGCTTCCGACGGCGAGACGCCTTGCGCTTGAAGCTGGATACAAAGGAGTCCGGTAGGGATGCTAGAAGGGAGGATCTTGCAAGGCGTTAGATTTACCGCGTTTAAACACAACCCACAGATTCCCTTGGGAGAGTGCCTTTACCGGTGTGGAGGTAACGCAACCGTGCTGCCCGGCGGTAGCCAAGTACGCTCATCACATCACCGGCGATATAAGCTTCGCCCTGCGGCACTATCTCGCCACCACGCACGATCTCGACTGGTTGAGGCAACGAGGCGGCTGCGCGATGGTACAGTCAATCGCGGAGTTCTGGAGCAGTCGCGTACGGTTTAATCTCACCGGGAGCGAGGCTTACGACATACCGGGTAAGAAGCGCCACGCCTCACGGGGACCATGAGTCACTTGATTCCGCAACAATCGGGGAGGGCTTAGTAACATTGTTCTTTTCGTGTTTTATGATCCCACATAATTCCCGCCATCGAATCGCATAACTTCGTACAACGCGGCAGCGGTAATGGGACCGGATGAGGATCATGAAAATGTAACAAACAACGCGTACACGAATGTGATCGCCGGCTATGCTTTATATTTTGGCGAGTAAGTAAACAACCGAACCAGCTCCAGCTTTTTTCCCATAATATCGTCTGGTGGAGCAATGTTCTTGGCTGACGATTAATTAGATTTGAAAACAGGGTCCATCCTCCGTACCGCTGCTGACGAGTCGGCGGATCTGCTAGATAGCTTTGATTATGTTTGTTCTTTCCCCCCTCATGCATCTCCTTCGGGAAGCTGTGGTACGGAAAATAGATGAGCCAGCAAATCTTCGCGTTATTCTGGGAAGGAGACGAAACAAACGCACCAAAAAACTGGAGAAAAAAAAGCAGGAAGACTTTTTTGTTCTCTAGACGCTGCTTTCCACGCTTGCAGCTGCTCTAGTTCCTCTTCCAAAAAATAACGGAACACGCACACTCAGAAGCTAACGACGGTTTGTGCCAAGGGCAACCGTTCTTCCGGATGACATGTCATCACTCGATCACTGCTCGATCCAGCTAGATAATCTGATTAAAATTATAACTCTTATGCCGTCCTCTACGCAAGCCTGCTCGTGCCCCTATCCTGTACGATTTTGGCTTGTTCTGGTAGCTTCCGGAAAGCTCACCGTTTCGTGGTTGGACGTGTGTGCTGCCGGTGAGCGGTGGTTTGTCACCTCCTGGGCGTGTATGTTGAACGTAGAGGTAGAAACCCGAACATTCCTGCAAAACTTTAGTCCTGCTGCGCGAGAAGTTGAGCAATCGTCTGTGTAGTGGAATTAGGGGCAAGTGTGCCACTTTATGCAATTTCATTTATTTGTGCAATTTATGCGAAGTATCAAGTGTCGGTCCCGGTTGGAGAAATGCTCCAGTTTTTGCTGCCTTTCTGTCAAAACAGGCCTTCAACGATATTTAGTTGATATATCAAGTTATTCATGTATATTTTTTCGCTTTGCACAACGCAATAAAGATGAAAAATAAACTAAACAATTCGATTATTTAGTATGGGAGCCAGTATTGTTATACCGCTACCCGGCCGGTATACTACACGGTTCCGGCAGTCTTCACCAGGAGGCGTTAATGTAGATTAAGATTTTACTCCCTAAACATACCCCATTTATTTGTAACTCATACTATTTCCTTGCTTTGCGAGACCGTCTGCCCTTCTCTGCAGTCTAACGGAGTATCAAAAATAGTAGACGAGCTGTTTTGCTCTCCGCAGTGAACACTTTTACCAGTTTTTGTTTTTAATTGCTTCAACAGCTCGTTTTATTTGGTTGAAATATTTTAATAATTGCCCTTAATCTTGTTGCTTAGCATTAACAATATAACATTAGTGATGACACCACTAGGGGTGCTCTCTCACCCCGAATTCCACTACCTCGGTTGCAAAGTTTCGCAACAGCACCAAACGAATCGTTTCGATTCAAGATGCTGCTGTCCGCCTTCTTCCGCCCATTTCGACGGTGGCCTGGTCGTAAATTAATTTTATGCGTTTTTAATGTGCCACAACAACACGAATGTTCATGTGTGTGGATCATCTTGCCCATCGGTATGAACATGGTCCTAATGGATGGATGGAGAGCGGGTGCATATGCGCCATTTCCCTAACAATTCACAGCCTATCACTGGCAGTTTTTTTTTTTCAAATTGCTGCTACCTTTTCAAAACAAATATTTTCTTGTCTTACGGAAGCTTAAATTATATCATTGACAGTATAGTTAGTTGACAGTATTGTTAGCTACATTTGTATGAATGTTTCCACGTTTTTACGTTGTTTTCCTTTAGTGTTCCATATGAC
>KB671842.1:619358-753166 GCA_000349105.1 Anopheles epiroticus | reverse complement strand
AACAAATTAACTAATCTGAGTGTCGCTTTCCGACAGGTTTGTCAGCTGCCTCTGTGGAGAGGACACCATCGGTCGGCGGTGGAGCGAAATCGCCCGTCAAATCAAACTGCCGTACGATGAAATTTTCGATTTTCACCCCCAATTCGACGGGTACAAAGCGTCCACCGTCATTAAGCAGGCGGACACGATACTGCTTGGCTATCCGCTGCAGTACCCCGAGCTGAAGGTGTACACGCGCTGGAACGATCTGCGCATCTACGAACCGGTAACGCGGCCCACCGGACCGGCCATGTCCTGGAGCATGCACGCGGTAAATCATCTCGACATCGTCAACTATCGCGAAGCGGCCGCCAACTTCAACCGCAGCTACCAACCGTACGTCCGCGGTCCGTTCCACGTGTGGCAGGAGCTGCAGCAGCCGGCCCGCGGCGCGCAGAACTTCATCACCGGTGCGGGCGGGTTCCTGCAGGCCGTGCTCTTCGGGTACGCCGGCTTACGACTGTATCTGGATCGGCTGGAGGTGAAGGCCCACTATCCACTGGAGCTGTCTACCGTCGGGCTGGACGTGTTACGCGTGCAGGGGGTACAGTTTCTTGGAGCGCTTATCATGATAACGCAACGCGGAGAGCAAGCGGAAGTGACCGTGACTCATTGCAGGGGCGAACTGACAGTAGAATTCGGGGATGGGAATGCCGCCGTTCCGGTAGTGTGTAATCGTGCCTGTAAGTGTGACCACACCCCCCCCCCCTCCGCACCGGAACTGATAACGGGTGTTGGGTGGAAGTAACGGCAAAACGGGCGATGCATTTGAGGGATTTTCCAATTGTTTCTTTTTTCTTCTTTCCAGATCGAATAAACAAAGGGGTGACAGCGATAATGCGCGCCAAATCTTATCCGTACGGGGAATGCGCGATACCGAAGGATGTGATCGGGAAGTGAAGCTAACCTGTAATAATTGCGTTTTGCTGAGCGTCCGGATGGATGAGCTGATTTGGGTGTTGCAAAAAATGGGAATAAATGTGTGCTTTTTTAAGGCCAATCTGTTGTTTTCATGAGTCCAGCACTTGTTGAAATGTCTTTAGTATACGATTTTTGAATCTCGAGATGCATGAACCTTCAAAAGAGTCAGAGATTCTGTCATGTTTAAAGATTCACGAATCGTCTAGGATTCATTAAATAGATCTCAAGATTCTTGCATCCTAAAATTCAGATTAAAGATACGATTAATGGCTCTAGGCTCTTCATTGAAGATTCATTTGGATGAATTTTGGTAAGAGATTCCTGAACCACAACACTAGTTTTTGTGTTGTTCAGAAATTTTATTATTTATTTATTTATTCATTCCATGTCTTCTAAATAACCCCAGCAACTCCAAACTCGTATATTCTACCTTATAACCTATACATTAGCATGATAATTGATAAGTAAAACTAATGTAGGCTAAGTTGAACGGTTTTACAAATTATTATAGTTCAAGTACGTAAAAAAAAGATTGAAGCTTCAAGGTATAGACAATAAAAATTCATTTGAGCTTTACTTCTGTTTCTTCAAGTCTATACTTAAGAATTCATGTCGTTATGCCTTAGTTGATATATTGATAATATGGTATCTTTCCAACAGATCTGGTTAGTCGAATACAATATGTTCTTTCTGCCTTTTTTTGGGAATCAAGTCAAGCATGTTCCGTCTACGCCCAAAAGTGACTTCTTTGCACCAGTTCAGCAAACAAGCACAGGAAAATAAGTGTTAAACACGTTATTGGGATTTGTAAGTACAAACTTGTCAGGTCGTACGCTACTTACAACCAAAAATCAACCTACGAATCGATAAAAGAAGTTTGCCCAACACACGCCTCCCCTCGTGCCTTGACCATTCTTATCACATCGCGATAAGAACGCAATATGTAGCATACCTTAGCCGTGCAGCTCTTGTGCTAAATTCATGCGTTTTCCAAATTTAACGCTTTTCCCCTAAACCAGGCATACATTTCATTGCATTGCATTTGTTGAAGCAATCACTGCAACGCTATGCTATTGTTGTTTCACTTTGGGTAAAATTACATACACTACGTGTATGTCCAACGCCTAATCATCGCCACATCGGTTACCGAGCTTATCTGATTGAATATTTTCGGATGGCAAAACAATGTGGATCATGAATCAATTTCTGCTACTCCGTATCTCCCCTTGACTGTCTTATCTTATCACGTACCGCGATATGACGAACTCGGCTTCAGCCTTATGACCCTATAAGCCACCAGGAACGTTCCCCCAAGAACTCAGTAATTGTGCATTAGTGACCGGTGAAGGTAGTAGCCTTCCCGATCGCAGTATCCTTCCCGAATACAGTATAACATTATGACAGTGCGTCCGTTTATAGCCGCGAGTTTACTACTGGCCGTGTTAGGTGCGTTCGCACTCGCGCAGAGTGATGAGCGCAACTACCGGTTTCAAACGCGTCCACCACTGCCGGACGCGTCCGTGATGCCTACGCTGGCCAACGGGAACATTGGTTTCGTGGCGTACGGTGAGTACGTGCACATGAACGGTGTGTACAATGGGCTGGGCGGCAAATCGCACCGGGCACGCATCCCGAACTATGGCAACATTCACCTGACGGCCTGTTCGCCGACCAGCCCGGGCGGTGTGTCCGGCCTCTGTACGTACCAGCTGAACATGCGCACCGGCAAGTTTGTGACGGTGGAAGAGACGAGTGATTACCGGGTGGTGCATGAGATGTACCCGCATCGGTTCTACGACACGGTGCTGGTGAACCGTGTGCGCATACAGCGCCTTAACTCCGAGAGCTCCATCCAGACCCGGTTGTCCCAAATTCCTGCCGCGCAGTCACCGGACTTTACCTGGCAGCCGAGCACGGAGTTTGTGATGTCGGGCCAGGTGTACCGGACGCAGTGCGGTGTGACGGTGCAGGTGGAGGAGCCGACGGTGCAAGCGTTCGGGCATAACGTGTGCGTGACGTATCCGACCATCCCGGAGACGTTACAGATCGAACCGGACACGATGGCGCGCGAGTTTCTGCTGTTCACCGCGTTCACCATGACGGCTGAGGACGGTCGGCGCCAGATAGAAGCGGTCAGTGGGCTGACCGGCGCGCAGGAGGATGCGCTGCATATGCGCGAAATGGACAGGCTGTGGGAACGCTACGACATTAGCGTGAACCGCAACGAGGAGCTGGATCGGGCGATTAAGGCAAGCGCGTTCTATCTGTTCAGCTCACTGCCATCCCACCAGGTGGCGACCTCTATCGGACGCTATCCGTTCTACGGGCTCGCACCGGCCGGTTTGGGCCGGGGCGGTGAGGTGGAGACGGAGTATCAGGGCCACAGCTTCTGGGACACGGAGATCTGGATGTACCCTTCGATTCTGCTGCTCGATCCGATCAACGCGGCCAGAGTGCTCGGTTACCGCAACACCGTCATCGGTGGGGCACGCATGAACGCCATGAAGCGAGGAAACGAAGGCATACAGTTCCCGTGGGAGTCGGCCTTTACCGGCACGGAGGTGACACCGGACTGCTGCCCGGAGGTGGTCAACTACCAGCATCACATCACGGCCGACATTGCGTTTGCGGCCCGGCAGTACTTCTACGCGACGGGCAACACGGCGTGGCTTAGGGAGCAGGGCTGCCAGCTGGCCGCGGATACGGCGCGGTTCTGGATGGGCCGGGCGACGTACAACAACGACACCGATCTGTACGACATCCGCAACGTGATGGGCCCGGACGAGGATCATCCGGACGTGTCGAACAATGCGTTTACGAACGTGATGGCGGCACACAACCTGTTCTTTGGCGAGTTTGCGGCGTGCTTCTGCCGCAATCAGGACATCGATGAGACGGTCCGCAAGGAGATGCTGCAGGTGGGCCGTGGACTTACGCTGCTGTACGACGAAGTGGGTGACTTCCATCCCCAGTTTGAAGGTTATGTGTCGGGCACACCGATCAAGCAGGCCGACACGGTACTGCTCATCTATCCTCTGCAGCATCCAATGAATGCGTAAGTATGCGTGCGTAAGTAAGGCACTTAAAATATGCGAAGAAGTTTCTGAATGTAGCAAACAGACATCGAGTTCTATGTTTTTGTAAAGGAGGTATTCAGGCCGTTGATCAAAAAGCTATGTTATCTTTTAACCACTCTAGAGTCTTTTTGGAGCTATGACAAAGTGCTCTGTTTTGATGAAAGGGACCTGCTGGTACTTTTCGAATTTCTTTTTGATCCTAGGTAGGATCTTCTCCTTCCAAAATGTCCAAATAGATTTCGGTATTCGCCTTCAAACCAACTTTGATGAAACCTGAAGGCATTTTCAACCCATTTGGAAGCAACCGCTTCAGCAGGATGCTTAGTGGTGAACCTAAATTGTATCCTTTTGTGAAACATCCTCTAGCTTCTGTGGTGTTAAATACCTATCGGTGCGTTAACTTGATACAGAATCCATGGTAAAAAGCATCTCATCGGAGAACTCGACGATCGGATCTCTCTTCTTGAACATGTTCAACATATCCTTAGATGGCTCCTTTTCGAACGTCGTTTACTACCTGGTCATCAAATATCATTGATGTGACATTATTTGACAGTTAAAACCTTTGATAGTACACGCATATCGGACAGAAGTTAAAATATCGTTTAAGTGTATCCCAAAAACATATATACTAAATGTTTCGCATTTTTTATGAGCAATACTGTAAGTTTATGACGACACCATTGGTTGCTCACGCCTGCTTGCGCTATCTATCCTTTACAGCTCCACGAAAGAGAACAATCTGCGCACATACTCGCAGGTTACGCGCGAGAACGGACCGGCAATGACGTGGGCCATCCACACGATTGGGCACCTGGAGCTTGGTGAGTTGCCGCAGGCGGCGGCCATGTTTGATAAGAGCTATCGCCAGTATCTGCGGTCACCATTCAACGTGTGGAGCGAGAATGGTAATAATGAGCCGGGGGCAGGCAACTTCATCACCGGTGCCGGTGGCTTCCTGCAGGCCATCCTCAACGGGTACGCCGGAGTGCGGTTGCACCAGGATCGGTTGGAAATTAAAAATGCACGCCCGACGCCGGACACGCAAACCCTGCACATACCGACGATCGAGTACCGGGGCGTACAGTTTTCACTGACGGTGCAGGTGAGCTCGTTTAAAATTGTGATTAAAACGCCCGTGCAGGATGGATTGAAGCTCACGGTCAACGGAAGGGACGAATCCATCTGTGAAAACTGTGAATGTAAGTACTGGACATTATGTGCTGTAAACGCACTTTATATCTACCATGACGATAAACACTCTTCTGTTACAGATGAAGGTACGTCCGCTACCTTCCAGGTGACTAGCGATCAAATCTTCGAAGGATGCCGGTTGCGGCCAACCACGCTGGGCGTTAAGGTTGCGGACCAAACGGACTCTGCTACGGCACTCCGCACCACCTCGTTGGCTTTCCTGTCTCTGGCCGTCTACTTCCTGTTGGGCAGGATGTTCTGAGCGAACCGTAACTTGTGCAGCTGTGCAGACCCTTTTTCCAAAGCATTTAATAGTTTTACATGTGTAAAGAGAAAACTTATTTTAATGATTGTTTGTATTTTGCGTGAGTAAAATTGTAATATTTTAATAAAATTCCTTTGTTGAGTGGTGTAAGGAATGAAGTTATTTCTTGATTTTTCTCCAGAATGTACTTCCTAATATCACATACTGCTATCTTCTCAAATCACATTTCACACTTCGTTGGCAAAAGTTATTGGCAAGTAGTAAGGAACATATTCTTAAACAATATTAAATCCTTTTATTTAATAAGTAGAGTAGAACGTTATTGCTATATAAGGCTCGAAGTATGTCTTACCAACTAATTTCGAGAACTTCTTAAAGCATTCCCTAAACGAATAAAACTTGTTGTAAAAATCTTTATTTGAACATGTTTGTGACATCTTTTGGCTTTCAAATTCGATTGGAGTAAATTAATAAAATCAACATATATCTGTTGAAACGCTGCATTTTAAAAATTTCCCATCAACAATTTTTGAATTTTATAACGATTTTTACAGCACGTAAATTCTTCTATCCGTTGTTAGCGCCCCCAATCGAGAACAGCGGTGAAAGAAGCAACTACCAACCGTAAACAAATACACGTCATCCGTCAATTCGCCAACAACGTCGCTCCGAGCCCGCGGGTCTCTTTTTCATTCGTTCAAACCGGCTCCAGTAAAATGTTATCTTTTATCAGTGAAAAATGTGGCCTCTAACATTATTTGCAATCGCACTTGCTGTCTCAAATGTTTGTGCAAATGACTACATCTTTCTCTTCAACGCTACTAAGTATTTACGCTACAAAGCAGAAGATTGATGAAGCCAAAAGGGCAATTATTCATATATCTATCCTTTTACAGATTGCCCAATAAAGCTGTAACCCCCACACTGGCCAATGGACACCTTGGGTTCGTAGTGTATGGTGACTCCGTACACCTAAACGGCGTGTACAATGGGCTGAAAGGGGTTAGCCACCGTGCCCGCATACCCAACTTTGCCAACATTCAGCTCGCAAACTGTTCGTCCTTGCAAGCTAAACCGAAAAACTGTCGCTATCAGCTGGACATGCGGACTGGCAAGTTCCGGACGACATTAGAAGACCCGGCCGGTGCGTACCGGGTACAGCACGAACTGTACCCTAACAGACATTTCGATCAAACGATCGTCAACCGCATAAAGATTGTAAGACTGAACTCTAAGCAAACGATCGAAATCGAAACCCGTCAGCTGATGGGATCGAGAAGCGTTGATCTTGTAGAAGAGCCACCAGAAAAGATGGTCGTTGAGGAAGAGGAGTATCAGCTTATGTGCGGCAAGACTAAGCAAGTCGAAGATCCAAAGTACCAGCGGGAAGGACACACGGTTTGCATTGCGTACAAGCAAGTGCCGCGCAAACTAACACTCTCCGCAGAGGACACGGAACGAGAGTTTCTTTTCCTAACCGTGTTTTCCCACTCACGAGCAGAAATCGAGCAGGAACTGAGTGGATTGAAGAAGCAAGACCACGAACGGTTACACCGTGCTGAAATAGATCGAATGTGGGCCAAGTACGGCATTCGTGTGGAAGGAAACGATAGGCTCGATCGTGTAATTAAAGCAAGCGCCTTCTACCTTTCGAGCTCACTGCCATCCCAATCGTCCTTCCAGCAGGGCAGCTATCCATTTTACGGTCTCTCTCCATCGGGACTGGGACGGGGTGGTAAGGAGTTAGCGGAGTATCAGGGCCACAGCTTCTGGGACACGGAAATGTGGATGTTTCCGCCGATCTTGCTGCTCGATCCACAGAACGCTCGTAAGCTGCTTCACTACCGCACACTGGTGACAGAAGCGGCAGCCGATTATGCTCGCAGCAACGGCTACGAAGGGTGGCAGTATGCTTGGGAATCGGCTTACACTGGGCGCGAAGTGACGCCCGATCATTGTCCACAGGTGCCGGAGTATCAGCACCACATAACGGCGGATATTGCGTACGCAGCACGGTTGTACTATTACGCGACCGGTGATCTAGACTGGTTGCGATCGGATGCTTGTCGATTGGTGTATGAGACGGCCCGGTTCTGGAAAAGCCGGGTAGATTATAATGCCGACACGGACACGTACGACATTGGGCGAATAATGGGACCGGACGAGGACCATCATAATGTGACGAACAGCATTTACACGAACGTGATTGCGGCACACAATTTGTTCTTCGGCGCGTTCGTTGGGTGTCACTGTCGCGAGTCGCTTCCCGATGCGTCCGACGACGAGCTGGCCGAGTTCCTGAGGGTAGCGAAAAGTATCACCCTGCCGTACAACGCACAGTACGATGTGCATCCGGAGTATAAGGAGTACCAGTTCGGTGTGCCGATTAAGCAGGCGGACGTTGTCCTGCTTGGCTATCCCCTGGAGTTTCCGATGAAGGAGTAGGTCGATTATTGTCGATCGGAACCACATACCCTTGCAGAATCTAATGCTTCTAATTTTGTAGGTCCACGAAGGCTAATAACCTTCGACTCTATTCGATGGTAACGCGCCCAGACGGACCCGCCATGACGTGGGCGATTCACACGATCGGCCATCTGGACCTGAACGAGCTAGACCACGCGGCGGCCATGTTCCGGAAGAGCTACCAACAGTACATGCGTGCTCCGTTTCACGTTTGGAGCGAAAATGGGGACGGTGCGGATGGAGCGGGTAACTTCATTACCGGGGCAGGAGGTTTCCTGCAATCCCTCATCAACGGGTACGCCGGCGTACGGCTACGGCATGGCAAGCTGGTGGTGAACACACCCCGACTACCTCCCGGCACTACACGGCTGTTCCTTCCCGAGCTGAACTTTGGTGGCGCCAAGTTCTCGCTCGACATAGGATCGAACGGTTTCCGGATCACTTTCGGAGCGACTGCAAGCGAATCCTTTGCAAAGCTCGCCTTGCTCGTAGATGATCTCGAACGGGATCTGTTTGAGGGATGTACATGTAAGGCATCGTTTTTTACAGGTAAAATTTAAACCACTTTCAGTTAATACATTCCTATTTTTACTTTTAGACTCGGGTAGCAAAACTGCAGAACTGCGGTTCAAGGATGCGCAAAGCGGAAACGGTCAGCCAGCTCCTTGCATGCTGCACGATACCGTGCTTGGAATGCGATTGGCTGATCAGGACGGACGGTTGCTTACGAGCACACAGTTGATTGTGCTGTCCCTCACGGTGGGACTGCTCGGTGTTATTTACAGCATACGCGCTGCATTCCGGAAGAAGAGCAGCCGGGGAAAGATCAGCGACAAAGAAGCTGTAAGTAAAAAACTTCGAAAAAAGCAGAAGAATAAATCGGCAAAGTAATGCAAGGAACCTTTAAAAAAGGGCCCAAAGCAATATTATTACGTCTCATTGACCTGAGCGCATGCCGTTCACTTACTGTAGTCATCCGCTCCGAGTCGGAGATTGCCCTCTGTAGCTCCACTCCAGTTAGGTACAAGAGACAGACGAACCCATCCCACTGACGCAATTCTCTCCAGTTTGGAGGAAAAGAACCCACCTGCACATGGCAGAGTTGGTCTTAGTCTTCTTACAAGACTGATCAAACAGTTTTTCTCAGGCTATTTGGCCGTATTGTGAAAGGCTTTAAAGTCTGTATGTACCTCTAACATTCGGGATTGTTTCTTTATTAGTGTACCTTGTTTCTTCTCTTATACGGAATTGCTTTTAAAATCGATCTACGTTAATATAGATACGAGGTGAGAAAAGAAAGCGAATTAGGTTGAAAGTGGAATCCCTTTTAAGAACACAAACACATATGATAATCCTTGGATAGGTTAAATTAAAATACGACTGATCTAGCGCTTCTGCTTGATGATGCTGGTGTTTTGCTTCGTTCCACTCAGCACAATAAATGGGGATTGCGTTTCCTTCTGCTTCGCCTGAAGCATGTTCAGCGTACCGAGCGGTGTGTCGGTCGAGCTCATCTTTTTCATCAGCTGGAGAGCAAAAATCGTATAAGAAAATCACATAGAACAATTCGTCACCAAAATTATATGTTTTCACTACTTACCCCCTCCTGTTCGCTTTTCTTTAACCGCTTCTCCACCTTGTTCTTGCCCGGGCCCTTGCCGTGGAATTTGTGGGACAGATACCGGAACGCTTCCTTTGGGGTCAGCAGATGCCCATTGTCATCGATGTATTCCAGCTTCACGTTCGGCTTGAACGTTTCCTTCTCCTTAAACTCCGTAATTGGACCTGCATAACGATCACGGCGCGAGTACTTGTCATTCTCCTCGCCATAGTTCTTGTCCTCGATCGAGTAGTTTTGGGCCTGTAAATGAGCGAACCGTGCATTGCTTGGCCGATTGCTTTCCTCCCGCTCCAGATAGCCCTTCGATTGAGCCAACTTCAACGCTCCCGCCACACTGAGCGCCACGTCCGGCTCCTCGTCCAAAATTGCAACCTCTTCCACCTTCAGATCCCCACGGTTGTCTTCCTGCTCCTGCTCGGTGTTGACCGAGTTCCATGCACCACTATGCTGCGCTCCGTGATGATGCCGACGGGACGGTCCCTCCTCCGGATCCGACTCCATGCCTTCCCGATCGCTTGCACTGTCCCGCTCAAAGTCCATCATTTCGTGCGGATCCTCCTCGCGATTACCCGCCGTTCCGTACGTTGGAATGTCCCCCAGCGTGCGGCAAAACTCGGCCGTCGAGTTGAGCAACATCGCACCGTGATGATCGACACCCTCACCGCCACTGTCCGGTTCCTCCTTGATCTCGCGCTTGATGCGCTCCGGATCGATCGGCAAAGCTTTGGAGATGATCGCTTCCTTTTGCTTCAACCGGCGCGCTTTCTGCAGCGCCGCCTGCAGATCCTCATCGTCCTCGATCGCATCCTCCAGCTTTACCGAGCTCAGATCATCCGGCAGGGCGGGCGTATCGTCCGTCACCAGTATCTCTGCTGCCCGTGCCCGTATGCTTTTGCGATCTTCCGACGCGATCGAAGATCGTTCCCCACCGGAACGTTCGTGACGTCGCGAACGCGATCCTAAATCCGACCTATTTTCTTCTGCCGGTAGCGTTGCGAGCAGATCGTCCGCCCGCAGTTTCTGGCGTATTTTGCGTACCTTCTTCTTCGGTTTCTTAAACGTGGACAGTTCCGTTTCGGTGAAGTAGTCCGACACGAGCGTGAGCGGGGTCGTCTCTAGCGAGTCGAGCTTCTTCTTTTCCAGCTTCGTCTTGATCTCCAGTAAGCGGCGCTTCTCTTGGGCCTCTTGTTCCGCGTTTGATCCAATCACGAAGCTGCTCTTGCGATGCCCTTCGATTTCCTCGTTGTACTTGCCGAGGATCTCCCGCTGCTTGGGCATGCCGAACTCGTCCACCTCGTCCTGACAGTACACATCGTAACCGTAGTGCTGCGGGTTTGCCTTCCGGTTCTCTACGTTTCGCTTGTACCGCTCGTCATCCATCATGTTTACGTTCACCAGCGTATCGCCCGCTGCCTCGTCCAGCACGTCCGCATCCTTCAGCGTCAGTATGACCTGCCGACCCTCAGTAAACGCTTCCACGTCGTGCTCCACGCGCAAACCCTCCAGATCGCGATCGCGGTACGATCCTCCTTTGCTCACTGCACCCCTTCGCGAAGATCCCGCACGTGAGGTGGACCTATCCAGATCGACACCTCCCGAAACGAACTCCTCATCCATCTGGTCCAACAGCCGTGCCCGTTCTTCCGCTTCCTTCTTCAGTCGGTCCTTATCACGCGTCTTCGCCACCCAGCCCTTCAGATCGTCCACGTCATCCTCCTCGCCGAGCGTTTTCAGGCGCTTCAGCTTTTCCTCGATCGCACGCTTCTCTCGCCGCTCCTTCAGCTTTTCGCGCATCTTTTCCTCCTTCGTTTTCTCGGACAGGTTCTTGGCGGGCTTGTGGTAGAACTCACCCCAGTCATCTTTCAGCTTTTCGGTACTTCCTTCCGGTTCGTCTGCTTTCGAGGAAGCGTTGTCGAACGTTTTCGTCCCGTTACCTACTTCCAGCGGTTTTAAACCCAGCTTTGCCCGCAGTTTGTTCGTTTCCTCAATCGACAGCGAATCACCCGCACCATTCTCCGGAATGGGCGATCCGGAACGTAGCTTACCGGCGGATGAAGAGGAGCCCGATGCCTTCGGCGGTGGCGGTGGAGATGGTGAGCGGACCCGTTTCTTAGCGGACGTTTCGAGTGGACGCAGACCCAGCTTGGCCCGCAGTTTGTTCGACTCGTCAACGGAAAGGTTATCACCGGCACCGTTATCAGGGATGGGAGAAACCGATCGCTTGCGGGAAGAGGAGGACGGCTTCGGTGGAGGCGAAGGTGACCTTTGGCGTCGGCGCGAGGACGCTTCCGGTGCGGCCTTCGATGAGGCCACTTCTAGCGGGCGTAGTCCCAGCTTGGCCCGTAGTTTGTTCGTTTCCTCCACGGACAGCACGTCACCAGCACCGTTGGACGGGATCGGTGAAACGGAGCGCTTCCGTGTCGTCGACGACGACACCGTCTTCGGAGCTGGCGGGGGTGTCGGAGACCGGCGACGCTTCTGTACCTGGGGAGGCGGCGGAGGCGAAGGAACCCTTTCCGGTTCGGCCGATTTGCGACTGATGGAGGGTGGTGGCGGTGGAGGAGCACTGCCCTCATCCAGTGGCACCTCCACACAGTCGGAGCTGTCAGAATCATCCTCGACCGTGTTCACCCCGGCGGTGGGGTGGTCACGCTGCTGGGTGCGCGGATGGTCCCGCTCGTAATGGCGGCTGTGATGGTGCCTGTGCTCGCTGTGCTCGCGCTTGTGCTTCTTGTGTCGACGGGCCGCCTCGTTGTAGCCATCGTTGTCCTCGGAGTAGGAATCGGAACGACGGCGATGCTCACGTTCCGAACGCTCGAACCGTGGTGAGCGGCTACGTGAACGCGAACGACGTTTATGCTTTTTAGAATCTCGTTTATGCTTTTTTGATGAACCCATGGTTGTTGTTACCTGTTTGCAAGGTGCACACGGAAAGGTGAAAAGCTGGATTTTCCTTTATCTTCTCAGCGACACTCGTAATTTTCTCTTCCAAAACACTTCGACTGCAAGGGATCTTCTTTCTCTTCCTGGTTTTCTGACGCACGATGAAGGGATGCCATTTTTAAATGTCTAAGTGGCGTCTGTCATAATAGTCGATCAAAGTGTCATCGGGCAGAATCGACGAAACAGCAAACCCCACACAAACACAGCGTCTGGCTTGGGCAAACAAGAATCATCTTTATTTTACAACAATTTAGTGTGTTAAATTGTTTTGGGCCACACACCATTTGCTAGACGTGCGTGGAAGGCACTTCATAACATTCCTGGCGTTGCGGTCGCTCAGATTATCTGTTATTTAGGCGGTAAAGAACACACCAATACTAACAACAATTTGGCGCATTGTTTGCTGGCGTCTGGAAGGACAAAAGGGAAACCCAACCCGGTACTATGAAACCCGCGCGAAAGGATGAAGCACTCAACAATTCGCAGAACGATGCCTCCGAGGAGGAAGATGATGATATGGTAAATATATTGGCTTGCTCGGTCCTGTATGCATGTGTTGGAATTCCATTGTTCTTTTGAACTTTCGTTTTAGCACGAAACGTCCAGCATGGGAAGTACGTGCACGGACAACACCTCGAACGGAAGCGAAACCCAGATGAAGCGGCGAAAGCGAAAGCGGTCGAAGAAAAAGCAACCGAAAACGGTAAAACCGATCTTTAAGTTTAGCTGTTACGTTAAGGAAGACCATGGACAGTCGTTGTTTGGTTGTTTGTTCAATTACAATCTGAAGAACGGTGAGCTACCCACGTTTGCGACGGTTGGCAGCAATCGTGTGACCATTTACCAGTGCCAGGACGATGGAGAAATAACACTGAAACAGTGCTACGCAGATCCGGATGTAAGATTGCATGAAAACCGCCGGCTTCAAAAGGAAATTAATCGAGTTTCTTGTTGGAATTGTTTTCTTTTAGAACGAAGAAGTATTTTACACCTGTGCATGGTCTCACGACGTGGAAACGGGCACGCCACTGCTGGCGGCGGGGGGACTGCGGGGGGTGCTGCGTGTGTTTCACACCGCATCGCTCGAAGGGCACAAATACTACATCGGTCACGGGCATGCCATCAACGAGGTAAAGTTCCACCCGAAGGAACCGTACCTGCTGATGTCCGCCAGCAAGGATCACTCGCTGCGGCTGTGGAACACCAAAACGGACATTTGCATTGCGGTGTTCGGCGGTGTCGAGGGACACCGGGACGAGGTGCTTAGTTTCGATTTCGACATCCAGGGCACACGGTTCATGTCGTGCGGGATGGACCACTCGCTCAAGATGTGGCGCCTCGACACGGAAACGATGCAGAAAGCGATCCGCAACAGTTACACCTTCAACGAGGCGAAGAATCTGTCCCGGTTCCCGTCGGTGAACGAACACTTTCCCGTGTTTTCGACGCGCGACATACACCGGAACTATGTCGACTGTGTCCGATGGATGGGGGACTTTGTGCTGTCCAAGTCGTGCCAGAACACGATCGTTTGCTGGAAGCCGGGCCGGCTGGAGGACGTGGAGGTGAAAAACAACGAAACGGCCACGACGATCATTACCACGCTCGAGTACAGCGAGTGTATTATTTGGTTTGTGCGGTTTTCACTCGACTACTGGCAGAAGTACCTAGCGCTCGGGAATCAGACGGGCCGTACGTACATTTGGGAGCTGGACACGGACGATCCGGTGCATCCGCGCTGCAGCACGCTGTACCATCCGAAATGCACGACGCCCATCCGGCAAACGGCTTTCTCCCGGTCGGGAAACATTCTGATTTGCGTCTGTGACGATGGAACTGTCTGGCGATGGGATAAGATAAATGACAATTAGGGCTCGTTCCCTTTTCATGTCGACGCTTGTGTGTGTGTGTGTGGGAGCCTCTGTTTCGCCGCGGGAAGGGTAAACGAACAAACGGTTGCGTTCATGAATCAAAAGTTGTTATTAAACTCGCTAAAACAGGAATAAAGTTATTTCGCGACTGAAAAGAACCAGTTTCGTCCCGTTGCTCGCACATGAAAAACGGTCAAATTTCGAACGGTCGAGCGAAGCGTTTGCACCGTCGGGTCGAAGGGTTCAAATGTCAGCAGCAACCGAAGCGGAACAGTCGAACCACCTGCCACTTCATTCTAATGGTGTCGCCTTTCTCACTCACTCCTTTACCTGCAAACGGACCGCGCACGCCAGCGCACACTATGGGCAGCAGTCCGAATTTGACCGCAGACCTCGACGTCAAAAAGTGCGCCGGCAGTTTGACATCCCGTGGCTGCGTGTGTGCGTGTTGTGCGTGTGCGTTCTAGTGCGTTGTGAGCGGTGTGCTTGGAATTGATTCCGCTGCTGGCGTTCGTTTTTTTTCGCTCCCTCCCCGTTGTGTCCGTATATTTTGCCCGTCCCGAAATTCGTGCGTGGGTGCTGCTGCACTGTTGTACCGTTCGCAAAAAAGGGAAAAGACAAGCCCGCCGCATACAGTCTCCGGCATCCGGAAGTGAAGTGGTGAAACCGTCCACACCGTAGTCTCCCGTTCGGGGTATTCCGCGGTGGCAGTGCCCGTTTTCGCTCCACCCTCGACCGAAATCTGGTCCCCACGGGTGCGCGGGCGTGTGTGTGTGTGTGTGTTTTGTGACCGTGAAAGTGCAGCTGGCTGGGCTGGCTGGTTTGGCTGGCTGCTGGGTGAGTGGAAAAGTGGCCGTAACTGTGCGCAATGCTGTGCTTGGTTACCGCCAGCGCTAGCTAGATTCGGGAAAAGCAAAGGCACAGCATACTTCGCAAGCAGCCAGTGGTCCCCGCCGTGTGGTGAGCAGATAAAGTTTGTGTGTGTGTGTGTGTGTGTGCAGGTGTGTATGTGTGTGTGAACCGCAACGAAAGGAACGCAACGCGCTTGTGAGCAACGCAACGCCAACACAACCAACAAGCGCGGAAGAAGCAGGAAAGCACGGTAAGTTAATAGAGAAAAAAAAAACGTATGCAAGAGAGAGAGAGATAGAGAGAGAAGGAACGTACGGCATGGAAGGAAGGCACCGCGAAGATGATTTCCCATCGAGTTGCAAGTTTTTCAGCACACAGAATCCACGCTGCTCCCCAACCCCCATATCAAGCATCCACGGCCGCCCCCTTCGGGGGGTGTAATTCCCTTTTGGGGGTGTAAAGGTCGCACACGTAAAAGGAGGTGTACCCCACCGCACAAAACAAAAAGCTGCGCAGCTGCGAGAGACATGCACGGAGGAGGGTTTGCGTTTTCGTAAATCGTGCGGAAGCGTTCCTTTGCGGGACGCCATTGCGGACGAAGAAGAAAGGCGGATTTCACCATCCAAAAAACACCACCACCATCACAAACGAAGGTCCGATGGTCCGCGTCCGTACCACTTCGGAGCAGCTTAGACTGGACCATACGGGAAGCGGAAGTGTTTGCATTGGTTTCCGATGCTTCTGCTCCTGGCTACTACAAGTGCTGCTGCTGCTGCTGCTGCTGGCTATTGTTTTGCGCTTGTTTATTATTCACCGTGAACGGTGGCTGAATGTGATTCATCGGCTGTGGCCGCGCGCGCGAGGCCCTACATGTGATGACGACAATGGTGGTGATGATGATGATGATGATGCGGATGTTTTCTGCGCGGGTTTCACTATCAATGAGAGAACCACCGGCGGGACTACTGTGTCGTGTCGGGCGGGATCACGCAACGGCACTTGTTACCAACAGCTGTTGTGTGTGCTTACGGCCCGCGCAAAGTGTGTCAGCTATAGCAGCAGCGGAACGACAGTAACCCACCTAGTACGTCCGTTCTGGGCCCTCAGGCAGGGCATATCAAACAGAATCTCTTTTCACGAGTGTGGATTATGAGTCGAACTGAAATTTGATTGTAAAATATGGCGTCTGCGACCGAAATAATTCAAATAAATTTCAATTCCATATTAGTCCTCCAAAAAATTCTACCACATCGAAGATTCTCTCATATACGAGTCTCTCATACCCAGGTTCACTGTGACTCAGGTTGTTTGAATGTGACGGTCAACCATTCTCCGTTATCCATAAACCATTATTTTAGAATACTGTCAAACGTCTCTAATTCTACTTGCTTCTTAAATTTTAGCGAAGAATTGATTTGATATGCAAGAAGCAGTGCTGGAAACAGAATCGAGAGCGATAAACTATTACGGAGATAACCTCATTTTATTATGAGTCACATCGACACTTGGCCGAAGCGATCAACGGAATCATCCTGATAATAGGTTAGCACAGAGTCATCCTACGACAGGACTAAGCTAAGTTACAAATCCTCACAATAAGTACTCACTATCCTATCCCGTGGTATTGAAAAGTCTAGTAAGCTAGAGCCATGGTCGCATGGCCTAGGAAGAGAGCAAAACTTCCGGTAGGTGTCCTAAATGACTAGGGTTTAAGTGAAACCACGTGACCTGAAGATAAATTTGTTGTGCTCAACAGCTATTTAATCTTCTGCTTATATGTTAGATATTTTGAATAAATATTAGAGCTGCTTTATTGTCAGTCATAGCATAATATAAAACGTCATGTTGGACTATTGCAAGTGATATATGTTATTGTCACATCAATTGAGAATTATGGTAGGATGCTTAAATGCGCCAAAAGCTCCTTTATTAATTTTCACATGGTAACACATGTATTAATATCAGACCCTCCTATTGCACTTTTGATGTCGAAAGTCCAAGGCATATCGTACCAATCGTTTAGTGCTTTGTAAAATTTAGTCGAATTAAAATGTCTTAACTAGAAAGATTGTATCGAAGAATGTTCCATATTAAATGCTAACCTTAGCATACCAAACTTAGTCTTTGCAACGGAAGGTCTATAACATACAAAAACAATATGTGATGTGAAATAGGAATGTTTTAATCTACCCGAATTCGACCGATTGCGACCATTTTGCAATTATCAATTTCACGATCGAGTGCTAATAATTTCGGAGGAAGAAAAAAAACAGGCGAAGAATAACATATGCATATCAATTTTAGATACGTCGTGAGCAACAATCCATGACATTTCCTTCAGTCGCTAAAAACTAATTCCCATTTGGGTGTGGTTTGTTTGTTTTTTTGTTTTTTGACCGAAGGCATTAGACAACCACCAGGTGGAAGTTCCTTTCCCTGTAACGTACAGAAGTGTCCACTGTGGAAGGGTTGATAAATTTGTACAAATTATCAAAACACAAAGGACAAATATTAGTAATGATTCACACACGCAGAAGAGTGGTGGGGGAACCTTATCGAATAGGTCTCTCTGACCAATTAGCATGTGTGCATTTCTTTCGTGTGTTTGAAGACCTCCCGCACTGTTGGCCAATGTTATTTCGATAGTGTCTTTTCACATCTTTTATTTAAAAAGCCGTCAGATTAACAAATTTACATCAAATGCTGTGATGTTCTTTGGCGCTAGTTACTGCTTCCCTCCCTAAACCGTGTCCACGTTTTCGATCACGATCGACCGATCGTACCCGGGTAGGGGTGCCTCGTGGCGCACACCGTTGTTGATGGCCACGTATCTTGCCTCACCCTCGCCGCCAGCCGGTAGCTCGGGCGCCATTCGCAGGTACTCGGACGACAGCACGTCCTGACCGCGCAGCACGACCGGTTCGCCGTTCCAGTTGCTCAGGTCGTTCGAGACAACCGGTGGAACGAGCATCGTTAGACCCTCGGTTCCGGGGGCGTGTTCCAGGTTTTCGAACACCACCGAATGGTCGTACCCTGGGAGGGGAGCCTCGTGGCGTGCACCCAGATTGGCGGCCACATATTTGGCGCCCTCAGCGGTGCTGCTACTGCTGCTGCTCGAGGAGGAGGAGGAAGAGGACGATGAGGAGTGTTCGGAGGTAGCTGGAAGTCCGTATGTTGGCGCTGGGACACCGTACTCTGGGGCTGGGACAGGAGCTGGAGCTGGAGCTGGCACACCGTACACCGGAGCAGGAACAGGGACTGGAGTGGTTGGAGCTGGGTATGGTGCTGGCGTAGATACGACGGTCGTCACCGTGTGGTGCTCTTCTTCCTCGTGAGGGATCTCCAGTGGAACGACCGGGTGCGGTACGGCGGCAGGATAGGGAGCCACACTACCAGGCTTATGCTTATGGACCACTTCTACCACACCGCCCAAAGGTACAAACTTAGCCAGCCAAGGATGCTGGAGCAGCGGATGCTTCAGTAGCGCGCCGAGCTTGTTGGTAAGCTTGGCCTTTAGCGATGGAGCATCGGCCACAACCGGATGATGGGGTGCCACTACAACGGCCGGAGGCGGTGGTGCCACGACCGGCGTGTAGACGACGGCATGTGTGACCGTCTTCGGTTCAAAATGTTTGCTGACTAGCTGCTTTACCACTTCCTTGGTGATCAGCAGGGGGCTCGCGCTACAAAGCGAGGCCACCAGTGTCACGGTGATCGCAAGACTAAATGTGAGCTGTTGGAAGTAAGAAAGATGAAGATGAACGAACTGCTTTCATGAAGAACTTTGGCGTCTGCTTACCTTCATTGCTATTTGGACTAGTCGTTATGGCTTATCTTAGTAGTACTCCCTTCTATTTGTTCTCTACTATTGATTGCAATGCATCCAACAGGAGAACCTAAGGCTTTCTGTACCTTTCAACGCCCAAACCAGCGCTATTTAAATGGGTCATGTGAGGTCCAAGTTCTCCCACTATTTCGCAAGTCCCGCAAAGCATGAGGAGCATCCAAGAAATCTTCCCCCAGGAAACCGGATCACCTTGCTTGAATACCCCCTGTGGCAAGGGGACGAACCTCCCGATACGTATCTCCAGAAAAATGCAAAGGTCTTTTTCATAACGCACCCACTGAGATACATCGAAATCGAACGCAAGAAGATACGCAACGCGTGTTTTCTCACCGTGGAATTTGGAAGATTCTTTCCCAACTAGCTTGTGGGCAATAATCTACAGGGCGGGGAGGGCCCACGGGTCATTGCGAAACCATCACACCCGCGTATGTTAGCGTCCTCCCTGTTGTCCGGTGGAGGTAGAAAGGGACGGACGGGTCGGTGTCACCTGTGCGCGGCTCTCTGTGCTCGGACGGGTCGCTTATGTGACGTGACTGCAGGCCGTTCCCTTGAGTTTGAGTTGAGGGAAAATGATCACAGCCCTTATGGGCAACGGAGGGACGTCTGTGCCGGAGACTGGCAGCGTGGTTGAGGGTGTTAGATAATTATGCAAAATTGCATACCACGCGCCAGAACGTGGCGTCCTTGCTGTGAAGCAGGGGGCGACTGTTGTTTTAGGGTCTTTCACACACGACGCTAGGGAATGATGATTGTTGCACCCCGGGACACACTGGTTTACAGTCGCAAAAAGCAATTGCAGTTGTTCTGGTGGTACAATTTTGGAAGCTATTTGTTGTTTGTTCTTGTGCATGTTTTTTTTTGTTTGCGCCCTGTGTACGAACTGTTTTGTTTGCCTTTAACTGACAGTAGAGGAAGCACGTTTTGATAAAGGCAGTGAGTAATTATTTCCAAGATCCAGAAGAGCGGTACGCGCTAGGGGAGATTGAGTTGATGTAATGATAAAAGTTAAAAATTGCTATCATTATGCTTTGTGCATTGTGAAAAATAGGGTTGAAGCACGCCAAACATTGGAATTGTAGAGAACAGTTTGAAGCAGAAATGGGAAAACCAGTTAGCAAAGAAGGAAACGCGAATTGAATTGGTGGTTAGTGACCCTCACCGAGCGACCCAAAGGGGGGCAAAGAATTTTTCATCGATTTTCGCTTTGTGGTGTGACTCAAAGTGCGAAGAGCTTCGTATGGTATGAATGAAATCGGTTCGAGGAATTCCCGTATTTGTTGGCACATAAAACATTAAATACGCCCACCGGGTTCTCGGGTATGATTCATCCCTTCCCGCACGTCAGCAAGAGGCACGCTTTAAGTGATTATTACAAGCGCTTCGACAGCAGCAAAATGCCCGCGAAATAGTCAGACTCTCGACACTCGGTTTTCGTCGAATCACGCGACTCTCCTATTAGCTCACAGCTCCTCGCGGTTGTTTCCCCCAGACAACGAACTGCCAGCAAATACTTTACCGATGATGTTGATGTTAATGATGGTGCATTGAACGACCGCCGCCGCCAAACACTTACGCTGCGTAAAAAGTTTATGCCACAATGTTTCACGACGATTGTTGGTGGTGTCTTTTTTTGAATGTTTTGTTTGCTAATGCAAACCTGACCAGTGCTCGCGACATCAGACGATCGTGGTCGCGCTGCTGGTCATTTGTCGCTGAAGTAGCCGAGATGTGTTCTTACTTTCTTTTCCTCTAAAGAGGTTTAGCTACACCGCATCCCACATCTGCTCTGCAGGGCAGAGTAATGCTCTCTACCAGGAGGACTGCATTAAACCCCTGCGGACGCGCAAACACCGTACGCTCGGTAATGTTTTGTGCGATTTTGGGCGAAAATTCTATTATTATCGAACAGGAGGAAAAGTTTTTCGTGCATGCTGCTGGCCTCGCCTAGCTGATGGCGCAGGGTGTGCGATTGTTTCGCCCGGTAACCTTGCCACCTGTTTTCTGGGGGGATGGTTTGTCTACTAGTCGCTGTACTCGTCATGTCGTGCAATGGTCACAGCGTGTAGGGAAATCGCAAGATCGCACAGTAACGTTACGGGCGAATGTTATATTATGGTGAAATTTTTTTTAACCTAATATGACGTTCGGCGTTCTTAATTGTAAACTAAATAATCTTTTGAATTATGAGTTTAATTAATTGAAGCTACCTTACTGACTATGACATCTACAGACATCTGACAACTCTGACCTTTTTAAATTCTAAACATGATATTCGTGATTCAACATTTCAGCTTATGTTCGCTACTTACTAAGGTCCTGCTCGGGGGGTCCGATGATGGAGGCAACTGCGGCACCGGTATTCACATAAAAGTATCGGACTGTAAATCCCATCTGAACCGACGACGTAGTGTGAAGAATGGCTATTCAAATACACAGTGCAATCTGAATATGAGAATTTGATGTATGAGAGGAATATCTGTTGTGGTAGAATTACTTGAAAACTCGCAGGTTTGTTTTTGATAAGTAATAAGATGTATAAGATAGAACTGAAAGCAAAACGCAACACAAAACTTCGTGTCTGGAAAATCCTTCGTGTGATAGAATTTTTCCATGTCATCAAGTGATAGGTTTCCTCTTATCCAGGTTTCACTGTCCGCGGTTTTTATTAATTTTTAACCAAACTTGGCCTGCATGACCACGATCCACAAGGTCGTTGTTAAGCCAAGAAGGAGAGCTTGCTAATGCTCATTTGCATAGAGATTACCTCAAGTGATCTAGGATACAGATTTCCTGGTTTTTGGAATACTTATGGTCATTATCATAATCATCATGAAAACAACGCAACAAAAAAACCATAATATCATAATTAGAGACTTCAATTACATTGCCCTTTTTTCTGGGACAAATCGCAAACCACTCTAAAGATCTCTACCGGGGAAATCTTATCAGACACTTTCTGCCTGATTTCAATCAGGAAGCAACATTTTTAAAACGACTCTCGATTGCCTAGAGCGTTACAACGCAATGGTTTGCGCAAGCCCTTTGCTCAGACAGGCTGCTCGAACTCTATCGAAAGTACACACAACGCACACAATCGATACTGCTATCGGTCGTAATAAAAGCGCAACATTAAAAAAAGCTACCTCCCATTAACCTTAGGCGCGCGCACACGCCATCCCCATGCGTGTGTGTGTGTGTGTGCTCGTGCATGTTCTTCTAAGTGCATTTGAGTGCATTCACAGAGCGTGTACCGCTTGGTCCGTTGCAGCGTGCGGAACCGTCATCGGACGGCGGTGTGGACTTTGTGCTCTGGCGTAGTTAATGCACATTCAACATCACCATCCGATCTCGTGCATCCCAAGCCCTAGGTAACCCCCCTCCCCATCTCTCCTTTCCTCCTTTCCATCCCCCTTTCATCCGTAGCTTGCGGTATTCAAAGAGTGAGAGATTTGCATCTTAATCGACCACAGAGACAGTTGGACGACGTCGGATGCACTCAGTGTGCACTCGATCGACTGCATGTGGAGACGCTCTAGGGAGAGAGGGGTTTGATGATAGCTGGGCAGGGTTTTATTGTACTCGCAAGGGTTGGTTAGCTTTCTGTGTGTATGTGTGTGTTGTCTACCTCTCTTAAGAAAAATAAAGTAGGCTGAAGCAACGAATCTCACCTCAGAGCATTGAGAATAGAAAAAAGAGACTTCAACACAGCAAGCGACAGCACAGTTTATTTCTTCCCATAGAAAATAAGGGAAGCAAAACAATAGTGAAAGCCCTAATCGAATGCACCAACACTACCAACACCGTTAAGCGAGCTCATCTCTGTTTGTGTGTATTTTTTGTACTATTTTTTTACTGCATTCTGTTGGCATCTCTTCTCTGCTCGTTTAAGGTAAACGGGGCAATATGGGTAACCCTTTATTTGGGCATGGATTTTTATTTTTTTTATATCCTTTTGCAGAATGCTACTTAAAAGTTTCTGCAGGAATCGGATCAAATCCATGTTAATGATCGAAAATGTTCTAAGAGCATTAAAATAATGCCGATAACGCGAATATTATATAAGATTTGAGGTTAGGAAATAAGACTCCCGATAGTTAAGCGTAAGCCAGTAACATAATCGGTGCTACAACTATCACTGAGGATTTTGTCAAAATGATCGTATTTATACCGTTTGCGAAAGCTGCATTTGAAGGGAATATCGGGCCTGGGTGATGAATATATTCAGCTTTATTTTATTTCCTTCCTTTTTTTGTAAGAAAATTCTCGTTATGGTAGATTTTTTCCGTATATGAGTATTGTCCGTGAGATAGTACTGTAGAGCCTATGTAAGAGATTCTTTTTCTACAGGTAGTTCGAATCAAATAAACCGTATAACTATCGCTTATTCAACCCACTAGTATAGATCGTTAAACTGTTCATAAATTACGATTATAAATGTGAAAGTTTGGAGCTCTCCGACTTTTCCGCCAGCTCACTCAACCCTTGTACGATTCTTCACCTACTAGAGGTGTGAATGTTTGCTGCATGATAGCTAATGTATCATTCTTTCATCTACATCGTGCAAATTAGTCTGAATATTGTTCAGCTCAAAGGAACATAATATCTTCGCCGCAAAAATGTAGGAGAAGAGAAGCCTTAGGAGAGAAACCTTCATGTCAAAGATTTTTTTTTGAGTTCTCTTTTAAACAGGGTCTATTGTAATCTGTCTTTTCCAGGTTTTACTGTACATAGAACATAGGAAAACTTTTTTTCCTCGACTTATGGAAACCTAATATATATCATAGGCAATTTTGACTGATTTCGAATGGTTGCATACTGTATGTACTGTACTGTATGTATACTAATGTACAATTTGTAAAATATCTTAGAAAGATGAAGAAAACAATATAAATTAAGTGTTTATCTTATTGAATGATTTTCTAGGGATTTTCATTCTTTGTCGGATTTTCCTTAATTGGTCCATATTGCCCCGGTTGCCCCTATCAACTATCTGCGGCGGCTGCGATGAACGTGAGTGATCTGTTTTATCGATCACTCGAAGACAACGCGCGCAGTGAGTTGCATCCCTCGCATCCTTCTGCTCACAGATCTCTTCTTCCATCCCTCCCCGCTTTTTGGCAATCCTCCCGTAAGGAAATCGGAATTTGGGAAAATGAAGAAGCTAACAATTTCCGATCTTTAATTATCTGCTGAGGGGCCACCCTTCCTTGCGTCGTGGGCCGTTTGCGGATGCATCTGTGACTTTTTTTTGTTGGTTGCTTTTGCTGTTGCTGTATTTTTTGTTTTCCTTTTTTGTGACGATTTGAGGTTTGCACCAATTGTAAATTGCTAATCGGCCAACAGCACTTTAGCGGGGACCCATCATCCTTAGTCTACCGCTTTCGGCCGTTCGGTTCGGTTCCTAGTCTTCGTTACCGAACGCGTCCGTGGTACAGCTGTTCATCGCATTAGAGACCATCTTTTCCCCTGAGTTGCAAATCTCTCCGAGGGCTTGAACTAAAAATCGGTTGATTGAAAACAAATTGTGCCATAAGTGAGATCGGGAAGATTTGATTTAGTGTCTGCTCGGTGTTTTGGGTGTGAATTTTGGTGCATTACTTACGAAGAAGTGTTTATTACACCGAAGTACCACTGGTGCAAACCGAATGTTTCGATCCGCATTATGTAATCCTATGCAATACGCGCTGTGTGCCGCCGGTTGTGTTACAAGCTTCTTAAAACAGGATTAGTAATAATAAAAAATACGAAAATCATGCCCAAATTAATATAGTCGTCGTCCCACCTGAAGGTCTTGCTAAAGCGGCTGCATCAAAATAATTAAAAATACAAATCCGATCAGCTCAACGGCGGCACTCCGTCGACGAAACGGCAATCTGCAATCATCAACATCACCATGCTCAACACAATGCAGTGCGGTTCGATTGAAGCGCTGTAAGTATTTGAATGAATGTGTTTAAAATAAGCAGCTATTAAAGTGGGAAAAGAAACAACAACCAAAACGGCATTTGTGGGGTGGCGGTGGCGACGTCCTAAAGTGAGAGACAATAAAAAAAAAGAATAAACGATTGCGATGATTGTACCGATCCGCTTCGACGGGTGAAAATAGCATTCAATTACACGCGACGGAAGGGAAAAGCGCGTGGAATGCGCGTCGTCTCCTTTCTTTACGCCGACGAGCGAAGCCGCGTACCGTTCGGCCAAAATAGCTTTTCCTCTATTGTGTGTGTGTGTGGTATGTGTCGTCGTGGTTCATGTTTTTACCTTTGCAGCATCGAGGATTGATTATTACCAAACCGTACCTCGTCCTCTTTCCCTTTTGCACGGTGGAATGTAGCATTATTTGCAGTGTGAATTTAGCAAATGTGTACTGTACCGCTTTTCACAGCCACACTGCTCCTAAGTACCTTTGGCGGGTGTTACAAATAATCCGGACACACACATACACACACACACACGCATCACCGATTGCACTACAAAGTGATATTTATATTTGCAAAAATTTTCAACCGAAAGCCTCAACGCGAAAAATTACGCAAAACGTGCGATGAATCCGAGGGAATTTCGTCGCGCCAGCAACAGCATGGGGGGGGGACCGCGCGCAGGAAGCAGATTGTCTGGCAGCGACAAAGCATAGCCAAGTGCGCGCACTGACTGATGAGATATGCCTATGCCTCTCCCGCACGGGATATGTTTGGGATTTGAATCGTTGTCATGGGAAGTGAAGTGGAAGCCCGGCTGGCCGGCTGTGACTGATCCGATTCTCTAATTTTATCGCACGTGAATCTGAGGATGTGGCACGGGGGTTTTGTTGCTTTTTTTTTGCGTGCCGAAACTGTTGCGCGCGCGCGTCCTCCCGTTTTGTGTCGTCTGGTTGGCTAGTAAATCGGGCAGAATATTTCACGCTTTGAGCTAAACGGTGGAATTTGGATCGGTTCCGAGAAGTTGTCCGATACCACACACCTCTCTGGCATTGGGGCGGACGGGACATCTGTGCGTGCCGGGTACGCTTTTGGCGATTAATGGGACTATTTATTAAGTGCTACAAATTAGTTACTAATTATCTTTGGCATTGCGAAACACAGATATCAACGCTCAGATAGTGGGCAGTAAATGCCTTTTCTTTCAGACATGATGTCTTCTCTTTGCCTGTTGGAGGAAATTGTATTGTCACAAAATTCATGAAGTTATGCTCGATTATTATTTTTGTTTAAAATAATTTGAAATATTCTAATCTGGAATTCCCGAAACCAATAATTTTATACCTTGGCATTTTACTGTGCTCGGTGTGATAATTCCACAAAGGTTCAGAAATCTCCATATGCATGAATCTTGGAATATTCGTGAATAGCGAGATTGATGAATTCTTAAGCATGGACTGTTTCGCGAATCTTTCAAGATGCATTCATTCTGATTAGTGATGGGCCGCTCCGTAGCCGCTCCGATTGCTCCGGAGCCCGCTCCGGCTTCATGCTGGAGCCGGCTCCGCTCCAACCGCTCCGAAACCTGCTCCGCTCCAACCGGCTCCGGAGCTCGCTCCACACGTGTCTGGAGCGGGTCGGAGCCGGCTCCGATTGCGGAGCGGATTTTCCCATCACTAATTCTGATGGATCTCAAAATTCGTGAATCTTGGGATTAATATTCAAGATTAGTAAACCACATTAGCAAACCACAAACTACTGACGCTTCAGTCCAAAACAGTATGTTTTATATGAAGTAAATTCCTCAATTGCATTTCTACCGCCTGATGTCATAAAATGTGTTTTTATTTAAATCATATAAATATATCATTTAATAATTAAATTATTGGTAGCATTTGTTTGCTAAGCTCTTAATATTAAGCTTTTGGAAAAACCTGATAAAATCCAACCGTATTTGTTTTTTAGCTCAAAGGAACTCCGGTGAACGTTTGAAAGCTTTCTTGTATATGCTTTAACAATTTTTTATAACACGAGGCATCAAGGATTTTTTTACTTGGAGTTGGTAAAATGTTGCTAAAATAGGCAGTTATATTTATAGCGGACACAAATGTTACTCAAATCTACAGCAATTAACTTTGCACAGAAATAATTCCGACAAACAGAACCACGGACACAACATCTATCACAGATGACCTCAATTTTGTTTTAATGCATCATAGGAAAAACAATTCACTATTTCAAAATTTCAAAGCAATGGTTAAACATTCATCTCTTCACCCTTTTTCCGAACCCTGATTATAGACAAAACAGAAGAACAATTTCCACATCAGTGTGTTTGTAACTTTGCGTAGAATTGTGCAATAACCGAGCGAAGGGTGAAAATGCCCGCCTTCTGTTTGCATGCTTAATCTGTATAAAAGTCTTGAATGAATGCAACAATTTTCCCTTCCTACCAATCAACGATACACGCACCGCAAAATGTAGTAGCATTGTAGGAAGTGATGGAACATTGTAACCATCATTAAGCACTCCTAATTGCGGGGTATGGTCGCACACACACTAGAAGCGCTTTGCACAATAAGGTGCAGCTCCCTTCCCTCATCCGGTCCTCCGTCCACGGGTCGGTCACGGGAAATTCGTCAAGGATAACGTTTCACCGATACGATAGTACGCAGGGGGGAGTTGTGGTAACACTATCCCCTCACACACTACTGTAAGGGTGAGATCGAGGAACCGCAAGATGGAGTGACAGCAAAGCTGGTGCAGAAGCGTAACGCACAAAAAGCTAAAACTTGTTAACGATTTTCCCCATGCTGGATTGCTCTAGAAGTGCTAGAAGTGGGTGCTGTACGGGGGAAATGGAACGCAAAGGGAGGGGGGGGGGTAGTGCTACGAACAGTCAATTACGTCAATGGAATAGTAGTGTGCACTAGCGGGCCAACGGACAGTTGGAGAGTTTGTGGGGTATAATTCTGAGGAAATAGGAGCTTACCAACATGTTACATCGCAAAAAGGGGAACTGGAAAAGGATGAAAAGCGTGGTAATGATGTGGGGTTGAAAAATTTAATCCAGTGTGTACAGGAGGGTGTTTTCTTAGAAAACTGGAAGCAATATTTGATTGAAAATGGACAGATTGAGAACATGTAAAACGAATCATTCGAATTTAATTTCACTTTTTGCTTTTTTTTTCACTTTTTAACTGTCTAGTTTGAGAATGTATTGTTGGAGTATTTTCAAATTATTTTAGTTTTGTTTTTTAATTGTTTATGAAAAGCTTGGAAAAATGTTTTTAAATCTTTTATTTTATTACTTTATTCCTTGTACGTTCATTCACTGTTTTTTTATATAGTCATGCGCAACAAATCGGTTAAGCTTTAGTTATTGAACAAAACCAGAAATAAATTGTCGTTTGCCGCCACTTGTAATGTAGGCTCTGATTGAATTTGACAAAAAAAATATTGATCCTCCTTGTCTCGCCGCTTTTCCTGCTCCTTCGCGTTATGTTCTGTTTCGCACTGTGTTTCTCTCTCTCTCTCTTTTTTTCTCCGTCGTTTCTGCTCCGAAAGGCGCACAGATCGCTAACATTTTGCACACACCGGTCGCAAACGTCAATCGTCATCCAATTATCATACCGAACCATGTACAGCCGCCATGTGGCCTGTCCGCCCTGCCAACCCCGTCGTACGCACACGCCGTGCGCAATCACTCAACAACGGTCGCGGGTTGCCGCACTTTAAAGTGCCCGGCTCACCCTCACCTCCCTCGTGCGACACCCAGAGGACGGCCTTGCATATCGTGCGTTGTTGCAATCACAGCTTGACGATGCGCTGTGGTGGGGGAAGGGTGATGGTGGTGAATTGCAAGCGGCTTCTCTCCGACTGTGTGTGCGCTTCCAGAAGCAGAAAGAAGGTAGAACAAATTAGAATGACATATAACGGCGTCGGCGGTTTGCGCAGTAAGTTGTAGGTCTGGCTTTGGCACGCGCACACTATCCGGTGTTCGGTGGATTGCAGTGGAGAAGCGCGATTCCTTCGCGACAAAATTCGTCATGGTTTGATGGATGGACAGTGTGTGTGTGTGTGTGTGTGGTAGAATATGTTTTTACACGTTGGGCATTGGGTAACAGCCACGTGTAAAGTGGGCAGGCTTGTATGTAGTTCCCTTTTCCATCTTCTATGTCGAGCTAATCTGACGGACTTGCAAATACTTTGTAAACTGGCTACTTACCATACGGCCTAATGTACGAGATTTCTTTAGAATCTGAGCGAACTGTTTCAAACTTCGTGCGGTAGACCGTAATTCATGTTTACAGAACTGTAGTTTTTTTAAATACATTATTATAGATGGTAATATTTCTCCAACCGAATAAAATCTTCAGTCTTCATCTCCGTGATATGGAGCTCATCATTAAATTCTGCCTTATCGAAGATTTTCCGTCGTTAGTTATTTTCTTTTCCCTTCGTGTTTTGGGTAATGCATTAATTATAATTATTTCTCGAATAAAAAACTCAGCTCTTTGAGCTTTCATCAGTTAGGTTAGGAGCTGCCCAGGCCATGTTGCATCTATCGGAAGAGATGATCATTAGAAGGTGCCAAGTCTGGATAGTACGGCAGGAGGGCTAGGGTCTTTAAGAACCCATTTTAGTCTACCTGAATCTGTTGTCTAGCCAGAAAAATCACATCCAGTTCAAAAGAAACCCTGTTGGAGATGTTTCAAAATGTGTGCCAGATTGTATTAAAGTAAAATAAATTTTTGATGACTTCTTAACTCTCACGATCACTTTTGTGCTCCTTACTAAATATTAGAATATACTTCAACTTTTAAAAATAAATTATAGCGTTTCTTCTTCTTCTTATTTCTCTTCTTCTTCTTCTTCTTCTTCTCCATCCTTATTGTTGGTTAGTAAAAGTTTGTCCTTTGTAAAATACGGGCCAACCGAATGTACTTCGAATACAGTCCTTACCTTCCCTGTTCAAATGTTTGCCCTATTGCCATTCTACAACCGTTAACCAGATGTATTTATATTTATATAAAATCTATGAAAAATTCTATACTTCTTTTGCAAATTAATGTTTATTGAGCGCAGTGAACGTACGTACATCTCAAGACAAATTGTATTCAGATTGAACTCTTGTCAACAGCACTGTGGAATCATCTCAATGCAGGTGGGTTAAAAGGCATTTTTTTAAAAAGTAGGAACGATCAACGGTTCAATCCTCAAGAATAGAAATAGGACGAACCCAAAATGCATGTATAATGAAAGAAAATACGGTCCAGAATTGCTTTTGCAATATTGAACTAATGCAAGCAATACGGACTGGCCGTTACTAGTGAATAAAACAAATTGAAGTAATGCAGAATTTTGCTGTACATTTCGCTTGCCGCTCGATCAACTTCCGCTCACGCATATGTGCGCCACAATAAAGTGTGCAAATCATGCACGCGAAGTAAAATCGTATGTTTTCCAAACAAACTACGCGCTTGACGGGCTAATCGGTCGTAAAACCCTTGCCCCCCCGTAAAGCGAGCGCACTTTAACGCAGTCGGGTCGGGATTTATGCGCACCGAAACACTGGTGTGCAGCAGCTGCAACAGCACAGCATCTCTCGCATCTCTCTTCTCTTTCCTGGCGCTCGTGCGGATGTCTCTCGCACGGTCGCAACAGGGCAAATGCCCTTTCTTAGCGTACGTCGTCTACCCACTGTCTGCGCGCTACCGTTACTGCCGGTATCTCATCAGCCAAAGTTCCGCCAAGAATGCCAAGAAGCAATGGAGAGGGTGGTTATGATTGGAAGTAATGGGGAGGAAGGTTGGCTAAATGGGGGGGGAGTAACGCTCTGGGATTGGGATATTCGTTTGGACACACGGTACGGTTTTGTCTGTTGATTTTGCTCCCGGTGTCTTATGCGGTCGGGACGTACGCTCTCGGTAGCGACACGCTTGGTGTTCCTCTCCGCTTCTTCGCGGCTCTATCGTAACTGCATGCTGCGGCCCGTTGGCGTTCGCTCGTCACATGGGACCGTAAGATTATGATGGAGCCGTTTCCTTTTAAGTGCTTTATAAATATATTAAACACAGCAGCACTGTTCGGGGTGATGCTGTTGCTGCTGCTGTGCAGCTTGTAATGTCTTGCGCTCCTGTTCCTTCACTCCTCCGTGTAACATTCTTCGATTGTGCATTGAGTTAGGTTATGGCCGGGGACGTTTTTTTTTTGTTGTTTGGCATCTCTCGGACCTATCATCTGCTCACTTTCCAACCAGCCATCATTCCTTCTTGTGCGTCGAAAAAGGAAGCGAAACGGGTCATAAACTCACCCACCAGTCGGATGTTTTAGGGTGTAGGATTTGCTCTGGAGGAGGAACAGAGGTAATATCGGCCATCGGACTGAAGCAGACTTTCGCAAGCTGTCCGGCTGACTGCCGGAAGCAATCGCAGCCAATTGCTTTATCGCATGATCGATTTCATCCATGGTGTGGCAAATTATTGGCGTGAAGACACAACCACCACTGGCTCCACATTAAATCGCTTGTTACTACAAACGATCTTATCTGACATTTTGTCTGTTTTCTCTGGTGTGCTCTAAATGGCGCAATCAGCATGTTTACTGCTGTTGGATTTGATTGCACTTTAAAGCAACATTAGCAGAGGGTTTTAAATTTTTGTAGTTCGTTGGGTACATACAACATGTAGTTTAATAATAAATAGAGACAGAGAGAGAGTCCAGAAGAATGCTTTTCATCTTGTCTCACGTATTATAGGAGAAAGGGCACACACAGTGTGTTTTGTTTATGTTATTTTAATGTATCGAATTTTCCTCTACCGTGCCATTCCGTTCGTTTCGATCGCACCAGGAAAAAGGGCGCAAAGTGTCGGCACAGAGCGTGCCACACATTTAATTGTGTTTAACGCACTTCTAAACACGGTATTACGATTGGTCCCTAAGGTGAGGGAAATGATCGAGTTCGGTCGGAGCGAGAAAAAAACGGTGAAGGAAACTCAACGATAGCCGCCGGCATGTCGGCAATTCGGACGGTGTGTCCTCGTTCTTTCTAGCGGCCCGCCTGTCCAGCAGTGTCAGAGAATGACTCCTGCGAGGCCTTCTGCTATGGCCACTTCCTACACCTGTTTATCGTAGCAAAGTAACTGTGTAACTCCCCGTCTCTGGAGAAGACCCGTGGGTCCGTTAGGTGCGTACAGTAGTTGCACCTTCAGTGAGCCAACTTGGACGGATCTTAAAAAGCGGAACAGAGTGGTAAGACAAGCATATGCGATGATTTGTCTGTAGACTCTCTCTCTCTCTCTCTCTCTCTTTCGCCCATGTCGTCCACGGCCAGTTGCATGCGCCCGGTCATCATGATCGTATCATTTATGGTCGATTATTATGCCCAGACTTGGTCTCCCCTGGCCACGAAGGTTCTCCAGCTTCTTCGCGGGCGTCCACGGGATGTGCATCATGCCACGCGACCGCGATACACACGACACGATGGTTGGATGTCTGTGTGTGTGTGTGGGTCTAATGTTCCCATTTGTCCGTGCACTTACGTGACACGATAAAGGCATCGTTTAGTGTCGGTGCTTAAGATGCGATGATTTTTTAATGATAACACACGCGAACGCCCGATCCATGCTTCCCTGCGCCTTCACGCTGCCCGTGGGGACTGCAAGCGAACGAGTCGTGTAACGAAGGGAAGATTAGATTATGCAGTTTTATGGGTGCTTTTGCTGGTTTGGCAGGGAAAAACAGCTATTTTATATCGCCCCATACCCAGCATTGCTTCTTTTATTATAGTGCAGCTCGCGAAGGGGTACGATGAAAAGAGAAGTGTGCCCTAACTTGTTGCATTATGCGGTACTCTTTTCTTTTCTTTTTTCTTTACTAACCATATTATTTATGTTAAACTCATAAAATATCAATACAATTTTAGCTTGGTTTGGAGGCGTGTTAAGGATAAGTTATGAGCCCAGAGTAGACCCAGAAACCAGACCTGCATCACTAAACATGCACCCAGCCCTGTGCTGCATACCTGATAATATGCTGCCTGTTGATGCATTCCTTCTACGTCCTGACCCGGTTTTTTCCCCGGGATGGCGCCTTGTGGTCCAAAAACAGCATCTGCACACACGCACCCGCCACCTTCGCAATGTACCACCTTTCCATTTGGTGGAAGTTGCTTTCCTTTCTGCAACTTTCATCAACAGTCGCCCGTGCTTGAGATGACAAACGGCCAATTGCTTTTAAAACGGTCAAAACGAGAAGTCGAGGATGCGTAAGTCGATCGGTCATGTTCCACTTCCTTCAGCCTCTGCTCTGGTATCGGATCGGCTCTGGTATGTCGTTCTCTCCCCCCTCCACCAAGAACCCCCCCCCCGCCCTACACACCCTCCCAAGGGTGCGTGTGCGTGATGAAATGGAACCGTTCCTGATCGGCGCCAGATAAATGGCGATCGGCCGTTTATCGAGAGTCAATTTGTTCCGGATTAGGAAGCGGCTGGGTTTCGGTAGATAGTACACGCACTTGTGGAGCTGCCAAGATGTACGGTAAAGATGCGATCACACAGTTTGCTCGTGTTACACGTGCGGGGAGTTTGCTTAAGGGGTAGCGTACAGAGACGCTTTGGTATGCATAGGATTGGTACCGTGGTAGATACCCGATAATCGATATCACATATTGTTTGTGATAATTACTGTTGTTTTAACTCCTTTAACAGCAAACTTCGGTGGCTTAAAATAAACCGAAAGATCACATGAAATATTTGTAATATTTAAGCAAAGTGATTTGTCACACGAGGGTGGCGATGAGAAGATAAAAGCTTAATTATTTATCACATGAAATGATGTGTTAAATTTCCTATTATAAAATCCTTGTAACTTCATCTGTTTTTATTTCCCAATTAACTTTTTAATATTAATATAACCTGCATTTATTTATTTAATTAATTTAAAACAAGTATTTGAACTATTATAAGGAGATTGGAATTTGTTTGTTATGAGTATCAAGGATGTGGTAGATGTTCAACATAATCCCTCCCAGAGTTGCCCGATGACCGTGCGGTAATGGCTTAGGTCTCCTTATAAGATCCGACGTTGTTCGAATCCCATTCTAGGACCAACTTTATCGCCATACATGTACAGAAATAGGTTATCCTGCCATGGATTTTGTGACCGAGTAGTCACCACGAAAGCTAATTTCTTATGGGATTTAGACGCAAGAAGACGAAGAAAAAATATCAAGAGCAAATTCTTTACCAAGTTTTTGGGAATGATAAAAAATAGTGTATGCCGGAGGAAGGCAGCACGATTGATTTTTCAATTGTATCACAAAATATACAAAAAATTAAAAAAAATGAATAATGATTTTCCTGGTTTCAAACAGCTGAACTTAACCTTCAATTGAAAATTTTTAAAACCCTTCTTAGAGAATATGTCATGGGAAAGTTGATCAAAGTCTCCGATAAATGTCTGATAAATATTGTCGTCTGATTGTCGTTTTATCGTTGAAAATATTTAAATATTTTATTTTTTTATTCGGTAGTAATGGCCAGGCCGTATTGCAATTTAATTATTTTATTTTGGTAATAAAAAATCACAAACCGCTTAATCCCTGACAGCCTGTCGAAGTCATCGACTTGCAAGTACAGAATTTCGATTTAATTACCTTAAATAGCTTTAATTACAAACATTTCTGCTGCTTAATATTCAGAGCATCATTCCAAGGTTTCGTTTCATGACAATTTTGATCTGAATTATTTTAATTTATTTTATTTTTTATTTAAACCACGCAATGGCCCGGTTTGATCGTAAACTAATTTATGCCTTCCATTGTCCGTCTGCTTTCAAACAAAGTGTTGAACCTGTCGCAAATGATTAACATCATATCAATCATTATTTTTAGACGACAGCCTACAGCATCCTTAAAAGGGTGTTTGCTTTTACCGTATCAATCTCGCTCACTGTTGCTGCGAGCACGTGATCGTAACGTTTAAATGTTTACGAAATGTACACACATTTGGACAACCAAAACTCGATCACAGCATCAACCAGTGCGCACGCTTGCTTCGAAGATGCTTCACTCCTGTTAAGTACGAAACCGTGCGCTTGCATACACACACCCCACATCAATATCATTGACCCCGGCGCCTGCTGCAGTTGTTCGTTGGCTGGGCTGGCTGGCTGGCCAGGCGGCATCATCATCATCGCTAGCGCCATGCGCCAATCTCGCTGGTTGTTCGCGGATGTGTTGCGATGGTTGCCCACTGGCATAATGTTTGCGACATTTGCTGTTTTTTGTCGGGCAGTGTCGCCAGTACTATGTGGCGTCGCGCACACACACACACTCTTTCTCGTTCTTTTACCGACACCTCCACGCGATCGCGTACATGATCGCGTTGTTCTTCCAGCGTTTTGTAATGTCCTTTTTGTTCCTCTGGTAATGTACTTGCTTTCTCTTCTGGTGAGTCTCGCGGACCGCGGACCGTCCACTTTTCGCTTCGACAACATTCGTCATTTGCTGTGCAGCCGAGGACGCTGCTGTGTTGCGTTGATGCCGAGAGAAAAGATGCACATGCAATCGAGTGCCATATATATGTGAACGCACGTTTTATGCGAATGCACACACTGTCGGAGCGCGCGCGGCTGGGGATGGTACGTTCGGACCTGTCATGCCGGCGATGTGCGTTTGTGATTTATGCGTTTTGTGACGCAAAGGTGTGTAGACGAGGATGAAGAACACGATTGGCTTGTGTGGGTTATCGTGATTGTGCGACTGGCTGGTTCGCTTACCGTTCAATGTTTCGTCTGCGGTGGATTACTGTATACCTCAGAACCTTGGGTGAAGGCTTATTATAGAGCATAGAGGATCCGAAGATGACTAGCCGGTGGGTTAGGATGTAGCAGAATCGTACAAGATCGTTTTTCTTCATATATTTGATAAACTAACATTTATTAATTTTGACCATCTTAAGAAGATCTAATTCGTTTATCGCTCATCAATGGTTCAAAATAATCGCTGTGGAGGTCTTAATATTGGTTAAATAATTTAAAACATAAATATATATCATGTCAAGATTTATGAACAATATTGCCTTCGGTGACAGTTCCTTACTCCAATCACGTTCCAATCCAATAAAATTATTCTGTTGAAAACACTTTTTTTTCTTAACAACCGGTAAAAACGGGCACAAACCCACTTACCGACGGCTGAGATTGCTCCCTTGAGATATACCCACTACCATCTTGCATGAAAATCTCGGTGTGCAAGAAAGGCGAAAGAAACCCCAGAACGAAACTCTAGTGCAATTCCTATTCCATGTGCTCGTTGTTCCGTGTTATTGTAGCATGATCACGCTACCAGAGGGCTCACTTCCATCGAAGCGTTCCTCTGCTAACCCTAGGTTCTCCCCCATAGGATCCGTTTCGAATAGACCGATCGATCATGAACCTCAGATAAAAGTGCTTGTATGCAGAGACTGCTGCTTTTGCCCGTATACAACCAGGGAAAGGAAGGAATAGAGTGCTGATCGTGCACACGCTGAAAAGGTGGAAAGAACGCTGTTTGCCTAACACCGAATTCCCGAACACTCTGTTGCTTTTCAAAAGTTTGTAGCTTAAACGGTGGCCAGTGTTGCACACTCTATTTGTACGATACCCCCTTCCCCGATGGCTTGATTTTGCGGATTGAGTTGCTTCGCAATATTATGATTATTGGCTTTGCGCTATTGCCATACGCTCCGGTTTTGCATAACACGGAACAGATCTTCCTACACGTCGATCGATTTAATGGAGTGCAAAAAGTGAAGCATACACGCAGCATTGCGAACAGAGCGCGAAGGCGGACAGCAGCAGCAGCAGTACGGTTCGGAGTGATTTTCGCTGTACCGAGTGTGTCGATACTTGGCTATTGGAAAGCTTTTTCAGCTGTAGGGTTTTGGGGAGGAGAATAACATGGTGGCTTTTGCATGGGGGCGCAATCGATTTTGTTGATGCATACATTATGAATTAACCATCTTGCTGGAATCGGAGGGTAAACCGAGCGTGCATTAATGAAAATCACTCGTTTGTTTTCTGGATCTGGAGTGAAAATGTGCAGCAAGAGTTGTTTTTACGCCTATATGGTTTCTAGTCGTATTGTTGTTGGTGATATGCATGTTCTTATTCTGAGAACAATTTGGGTTAGTAAAGCATTTTGCTTTGTATGCAAAAATCTGTAAGTTGAACAGTGCTGTTCGCTTAAACGAAAGCATTATTAATATGTACTACATACACAATTTCTAATCTTTTCTCAAATTAATTTGACATCTGTAGAAATACTCATCTCGATTATCATCGTATGGAAAGTTGATTCAAGGAATATCAAATCTTTATGAAAATATCAAATCTAAACATTTTGGTTTAATTCCGTTTTTGGTTCAATGCTACTTAAAATCGCATCTGGTTATACCAGGACTTCTCCAGAGTATGGACATAGTTTAGTGTGATAAGTCCCACATATTATCCTAATATTGGTTTGAGAAGATATTACTACTCTTGTATTAGGGTTTTTTTTTTAATAAAAACTTTTCAGCAAGTGGCGGCATTAAAGGGCGCGTTGACGAACCCGTCATATTTTTCTACACCCAAAACGTCCAGCACTAGGTGAAACAGATCACACTCTATCCAATACTATATCATCCCTAGTATCAAAGAATGAGTCTACCTCGCCACTTATCAGGATGCATCTGCGACATGCATATGACCACTTCCACTGAATCCAACGAGTGGTTCCAGGGTATAACCCTCCGAAGCAGGAGAATCCTATGTATCTAGAATGACCACTTACAATCGACGATGGATGAATCTCGTTGTGACCTTCCAGACTATGGACAAAAAGGGAGCTTATCGAAACAATTCTCAGAAAGCCTAAAAAAATTAATTATAATTTGCTTTGCATGCGTACTTTAACGGTTCAAACAAAAAACATTGAGTTTTTTATAGTTCCGGTAGACTGACCGGATTGTTAGTGTGCGTTAAAAATGAAATACTTTTTTAGTAGTTGCTGTTAAGTAGTTTTCAAATTCCTGCTAATATGGAATACAATAAATTTTTTAAACAATTTGCAAGAATTTGGAAATGAATAGATTTTCAATATCATAAATCTATAGTTGAGTCACGGAATATGTTGCAAGAACACGAATGGCCCCTCTACAAAACCTTCCCCTAAAACACTACTACTGTTAAAAATAGAAGTAAAAAAAATAAGACACAACAGATAGAAATGTAATTAAACCTATATAAAAAAAACATTACTCGATCTCTAGCACAGGGCAGTAAAACGTGTATTTTGCTCTTGATATTGGTTTATATGTGTTCCTTTGGTCCAAGAAAGGAAGTAGCAGATTTTATGCACGCCAATCGTCATGGACGTTTAACACAAAACGCATATGGATCACTCAACGCACAATACAGCAGACACATATACGATCGATTCGACTCGCATTAAACCGACTGTTTGAAGCCGTCCCTTAGGGGAAAGGGTCCGTCCAAGAAAGTAGTAATTCAACTTGTGTGTTTCTCTCCTTTATTTCTGCGCCGTGGTGAGCCGCTGTGACGGATGATGTGCACTTCCCGTTATAAGAGTCGTCGCCGTCAGGATCTGTGGCCAGCAAAAGGGAAGAAACACACAAGGGACTCGTGTAAACAGCGTAACGAGAAAAGCTTTCCTCGGAAGGGTTTTAATGGCTCCCAACCCCACCCCCCCCCCTCCCCCCTTCCCAAGCGGTCGCTTCGGGAGGTGAACGGATCGTGGTGAGTTCGGAGTGCGACTTCGCGTCGATCGGGTTGTGTTTAGATGGGCGAATCGAAGAGTTGAGTGTATCAAACCCGTGCTCGCGCGCGCACGATCGAAAGAAAGCGCCCCATTTGGGTTCGCGGCGTTCGTGCTGTTGTTTACCACCGACCGTACCTCGGAGTCGAAGGAAACCGTCGGGCCCTGCCCCCTGTGCGTATACGACGGCGAATAGAACGTGTTTGTTTGTCAGTCGCGCGCGCGCGCAGCGTTTAACGCCAATCAGTTCACGATTCGATCGCGTTGCGTAAAGGTCGCGCTGCTGCCGCGTGTTTCTTCGCGCGCTGGATGTGTATTTTACGTTGGTGTCTTCGTCTTCTATTCATTGTTTCTAAAATTGTTTAGTTTCTTAGTAGAAAGTTTGTTTAGCAGAACAATATTATTCAAGTTGAAAAATTAAAGGTTCGGTTCGGTCCCCACGCCCGCCAAGGAAGAAGACATATTGCACTCAGAAGATTTAAATTGAGCTCAATTAGCAGCGGGACGGGAAAAGAGTTCTCCAGCTCGCGGGCAGTGCTTGTGAAGTGGAGCATTAAGGCTTTGCTTAATATTGCGCACTAATGGAATTGCAAGTGGATTTCCGATTTGTGCTGTGATGGGTCTTGCCAGAAGATCGGACAGTCTTGGAGGATGCCTTTTTCATTGGTTTCGCGTATCGATGCTGCAAAATATCAGAACGGTCTGGGAAAGGCGATCATTCGTAGTTGGTTTGTGTGTGTAGAGTGTGTGTGTGTGTGTGTTTAGTGATCGTGTGGTCGATCGATTGCGAAATCGATTAGCGGTTCCCCACCTTCTACGTGTTTAATAAGCCTCCAGATGAGCTAGCGAGTTAGATGGAGTATAGGAACACAACACAAAAAAAATAACTCGTACGCATAGTGATGATGATGATGATGATGATGATGGTGTCGATCGGTGAAGAATGAACGTTCATTTTCTTCTCTCGCTTCTTGAATTTCGATACGCGTACGCGTCTCCCGTGCGGGCCAGAGAAGGTGTCGGCGGCAGCGAAACGCATGTGGAGCGCGGAGACTCTGGCGCCACTGCCAAGTCGCTAGCGTATGCGCGCGCCGCGGCACGGTTGGGCTTTGCCTTGCGTCGCGCACACGGTATCGATCATCAATGTTTGATTCTGACCGTACCTTTCCTCGACTTTCCGCCTGACTCGCGCACGGGTTTTCCCGGGCGCGCACGATCAGCGCCCGACCGCATCAAAACGTGATTTAGAACAGATATTCGATTCTGGAGCCCTTGCCCACCGTCACCACCTTCTACACTCTCTTTACCTCCCTTAGAGCAAAAGAAACCCTTCCAAAGGCTTTGGAAAGGTGCGTTTTTTATATGGGAGGATGGAGCAGAGAAAAAGGGCGAACAAAAAAAAACAACAACCCGATCTTATCCTCGCTCTCTCTGTCTGTCACGTGTGCGTGAGTCGGCGGCGTCAGCGTCTCTTCTCGATGGCGCGTACCGAATATTTGTTTACTTTGTGTATTCGTGGAGAGGCGCAGCGTGCGGGTCAGAGGCACAGGCGTCACAACATAACACTAACTACCTTAGACACTTTTGAGGTGTGAGAGGGTCGAGCGACGGATACCGAGGTTTTTTGTTTATTTTGATTGCCGTTCATATGGACATTGGAGAGGCGTTGCGGCGGCTCCTCGTGGGAGGGAAGAGGACGCACAGGCAAAAAAGTGCATAAAACCCACGTCCTAATTTTGGGATATCGGAACTCTCGGGGGGGAATGAAAGAAAAGGAACCAATATTAACTTTGTGTCACTGACCGATCGGGTGGAACTGGTACGAAATAGTTTTGCTGATCGATCTCTTTTTTTTTTGCCTCGGGTAAGAGAGCGTTGATGGAAGTGTTGCGAATGTGCAAATTTTCGCACAGTATCTTATCAACTCCAATCAAGCGAAGAAGTAAAAGTATTCGCATGATTTATGGCAGCACCAATCGATTTAGGGCACTCCTGCCATTTCTAATCAAAACTGTACTTAGTTCATATTTTACACATTGAAGATGAGTGCTGCACCATCAAGATCAAGATAATTGATTGATGATTGATTGACTTTTGTGAGCTTCCTAAGGTTCAATGAGGTATTTGCTAATGCTTCAAAATCGTGATTTACGGGTAACCGATGTCTAAGTGAGAAAAACCACAGTATATTTACACATTTATTTCCAAAAAGAGGGGTCAATTTTCCAGAGAACTCTCCAACACAATAAAATGATTAAAACATGTTTTGTTACATTTGAACGTTGGTTTCATTGCATTATTATATGCATCCAATGTAAAGTGTGATTCGCTAGCGTTTTTAATTAATACTAGCGCCACCTGTTGACAGCTAGTGAAAGCCACAATCAAACAATAGTTTTGTTCTATATTTAGTCCAGTAATGGACATCTTTTTGATGCGAAAAAGCATGGTATACTCTCGAGTGTAATTTAATCAAGTGATTACAATTCTTTTACCGACCATAATTAGTGTAAAGTAGTATTTCGGTTTTTTACGGAGAGGGGAACGATCCTGCCACACACCACAAGGTGTCGCTAGTGTAGATCGAGAGTACGTACAATCGATCGAAAGCAATGCAATATTACACACCATCTTCCGTCGATTCAATTGAAGGTGCGGAATCGACCTCGCAGGTGCGGAATGAGGTTCGGAACAAAAAGCCCATCACTAGCAGCCGATCATTACTGAAAGTAAATCACGATGCCCAACTAATTGGGCGCGTTAAGGAAAGGAGGGTGTACACGCTGGTCGCCTTTTAACTGATCGGTTCCCATTCCGCGACCAATAAATCATCTTCACCCTTCACAACACAGATTTTAAGGGGTGCTAGGTCTTTTTTAGGGGTGGAAAACGGCAATCATAGCTCGCATTATCGCTTCGCACTAGCGGGGCGGAACCGAACTGCAGTTGTTCTGCGGTTATTTCGTGCTTCTCTTTTTTAAGCTGCCGGCTAGAACATCATCTCCGCGAACGGAGAGCCCCACAGCAGCCTCTCGAATGTCATGTGGCGCCATAAATTATCAGTGAAATTGGGTTTTGTGCGTTTTTTTTTTGTCTTGTGTGTGCTGCTACCGCCGGTGCAAAAATGGAATTGCAAAAATTTCACTCCAGCACTTGTGAATGGGAAAGTAGCGAGATAACAAACACTCGTAGATTGTGTGCCCGGGATTGATTTACTGTGCCAATGTGACGCTTTGCCTAGGTACAGGTTGCATCATTTGAGTTCGGTTTCCTCTTTGTCGTCAATTTATTCTAATCAGGTTTTGTGTTTTGCACAACAAAAGTAGGACAGTTTTAGCGGTTTTATCACTGTCAAAGGTTTACTGTCAAACCCCCGGGGCAAACATAGCATAACCCTAATTTGCTCGGCCAACAGAAGGAAGGGGCTTTGATAACAACCGCTAACAGTTGCTAATGGCGATCCCACTAAACAGCGACAGGTTGTGAACGAAGAAGCTGATTGACCGTTTGCTTGATTTATTGCAAAAGGAAAGGTCCGGTTTTCCGCCATTCGCGATAACCCTACGATTGTAATAAAATTTGTTTGTATATAGTGCACAGAAATGAGCTTTCGGTTGTTAATAGGGTGCCTTCTGTTTCACTTTCTGATAGTGAATGGTGGATTAGGGGATTGTTTTGTTTTTCTTCTCTTCCCGCTCGATTGTGGGTTCTTTCGAATCCTAACTATAATACTGCTACAGCTTTTTTGTACACTTACTTTGGTTTTGAAGTAAAATTTATCGCACGATTTTGATATGTTTTTTACTTTGGCTTTGGGATGTTTTGCATCCCCCGCGCGTGCTAAACTCTTCGAAACGATGAAGCGATAAAGTTTATGATTTTGAAGTCGTGTCCTGTGTCTTCTGCCTTATGCCTCGGGGCACAAGGCGACCTTTTAAAAAAACGGCTTCCAAGAAACAAATAAAACGATCCACAATCATCTTTGCGCCCAATATCCGGTTTCCTTGGCACCGGTATGGAGCTCGAAAAATGGTTCCCCATCGATCCGAAACTTGTCATTTAAGATGTTTTGTCATCATACGTTAGCCAGTTTGATAGTTCACCGATTCCATATTGTTTTGTGTCGTCGCTATCCTTGTCTTTGTTTTTGTTTTTGTCTTAACGTTCCTTTTTTAGTTTTTGTTTTTTTTTCGGTTTTATTTTTGAATTTCTATATTATTTAAGTTACTTTACGTTATATTCGTAATAATTCATAGTTTTGTTTTGTATTTGTTCTTCTTTGAATTTAATAGTTTTTTATCTTTGCTTTTTTTCATTATTACTTTTATTTTTTTATTATATTGTTTCTTGAAAGGTTTAGCTTTTTTATGTGAAAGGTTTTTGATTTTTCCCCAATTTCTTGACAGAAGTTTCGTTGGCATCAGCATACTTAAGCGAAAAAAAATTCTTTTTTTCTTAATTTTCTTGCTTATATTAAAACTGTTGCGTCTCTTTATTGATTTGTTATCTTTAACTTTAATGTGTCAAAAGTGACCTCTGTCTTATAAATTCGAGCTACTGTACGGTTTCTTCACCGTTCCTTAAGTTTTACATCTTTTCTTATTATTTTTTTTTTATTTCGGTAGTGACGGCCAGGCCGTATTCATATTATTTTACATCTGATCTTATTGTTTTTTTTTTTCTCGTTTAAACATAAATGAAATAAAGACTCTGTTTTTCCACCAACGAAACTTATGTCTAAGTAACAAGTTTAGGGAGTTTTATTCATTCAAACCTATTTTTCTTTTTGAGCTTGGCGTTGTTACAAAGTGTTAAAAAGCTTCTTTTTTTTCATATCATTCTATAAAATTACTCAAAACCTGCCCCAAGCCATAAAAAATCGGAATGAGCAGTAGAAATGTTCTCGCGTAAAAGGTGTTGACAGCGTGTACACAAAACTATGATCAGAACCGAAAGCAGATTGAAATGAGCCGTTCTCAGGCTACCGGTTTTTTTTTTTCGTGCCGTGCCTACAAGCCGAATCTCGGCAAAGGTTAGGAAAATGTTCAACATAATCATCATCATCATCATCGTCGTCGTCGTGGTTGTTGCAGCCATACAGTTTGCGTTTTCTTTTCTTCACTCTAACAAAAAATACGAACTCCTCCCGTTCGAGGTCGAAATCCAATTATCATCGTGATATGGTACTCTCATTCCAATTTCCAATCGGTGTGGATGGAATGCGCATTATAGTGAAGCCGCGTGAAGGCAAAACACGACGATAGAATCATTCCTCCGCGCCAGGTGGGCAACAACACCCAGTTGTAAGAAAGACGAAGGAGATTCCGAAAAAGAGTGTTGCAAGAGGACGCCTTTGGGAAGGTGTTAAAAGTGATAATAATCGTACCGATCGGCAAATCTTGGAACCATCTCGATTTATTCCCGTTTTCCCGTTTTCGTTACCCGCAGCAGTTTAACTTGTTGTAACCAAGCAGTTTAACTTGTTGAACTTGTGTGTGAAGTTCTTGTTGAGCTTGTTTGCTTCGTTTGATAGGAAAATAACCAACCCTACCCCGTGAAGACGACGCAAAGGGTAATGTGATTGTATCGCAAGTTGTAGTGAGAGTGTGTAGTAAAAAAAATACGATAAAAGGAAGTACAATTTCTTGTGTTCTGTCGTCCAAGTGCAATTTCGATGCTTCACTCACTGGATTATAACACACCGTCGGGGGCAGAAATGGCGAACTATGGCAATGGTTTGTGTGCTAGAATATGTTTATAAATTTTACTAAAAAATAACTTAAGTATGCTACTAAAAAAGGATTTATTCTAACTTAAAAATTGAACAAATGTGTGCGCGCGTACAGAGCGTAAAACATGCTTTATCCGCAGTGAAATCTTTCAACAGCCCACCTCAAACGCTACACACAGATTTGTGTCCTTTCTCAGCCTTATTTATGTGCACAAGCAACACACACGCTCTGGCTCCGTAGGAACGGTGCTGTGTGCCCGGTGTGCAGATATTTATGACTGAGCGCCTGTTTCATATACTGCACTTGGTATTTCGCCCATCGGGGTCCATGCTCGAAAGCGCAAAAGCTACAAAACGCTGAACAAAACAGGGATAAACCGCCTACAGCTTGGGGTCGTCGTCTGACGGCGCACTTCTAACTGTGTGCCTATATATTGTTTAATGCACCCTTTTAGGTTTGCAGGGCGAGCATAAATTTTCTTGATCTATCGATAGCGATCGGTTTTGCATGTTTGCGTTTGCTGGGTTGCCCACAGAACGGGCGTGTCTGTGTAGCTGGAAAAGTCACATCAAATACATGTCTATTGATTTGTAGACTGTTGGTGCATATTATTTATGTCATGAAGCTTCTAGCTCGATGTCGTAGATTGTTAGTGTAAAATTGTACAATACACAGAAGCAGAAAAAAATCAAAACAATAATTACTGACCTTACCAGTATAGATAACTCTCATGCCTCTATCTCTCCACTCCAAAGCTCTCGAACGCAGCGAGACGCACTATTAGCGTGTGACGTTTATCGGAGTGCATCTCCCAGACCCCCCTGTATATGTGCATCGCTTCTAGAGTGTTTTATTGCTGATCGAGCAGATTAGTGGGTGGTTGGGGGGAGGGGAGAAGTGAGGAGGGAAGAGAGGTGGGATCGAACAAAGTGGTGCTTTAATCTGTCCGTCAGTGCAATAAACATGAATTAATGGCTCGTTCGTTCACTCTCACCTTCCCTTCCTCTTGCCACCGTACAGTGGGGGTAAGTAAGGGTGGGGCAGGAACGCGTTCGGTTCCGCACACCTGTTCTCGCGTACGACGCCGTTCGCCGGCTTGAGTGCTGCCTGCCCCACCCGCTTGGACAGTTACGCGACCCCAAGAGAAACGAGTTATTAATCGATATTTTACAACCCTTCACACGCCCCGAAGGTAATCTGTCCAATGCTTTTTAGCAGCACGCGGCTTGGCACTGTTACGTTCGGCGATTTGGCACATTTTCTTTTAGAGCTTCCCACACACGGCGAGTCGGGAGTTGGTGGAAAAGTGCATGGCAAAATGAAGGGGCATGTTCAAATGAAACTGTTAAAGCAATTTATTTTGGCAGCAATGATTAATCGAAATTAAAAATTAAGAAATTATATAATTCTCTATTCGAAGTTTCTTGTTTAAACAGAACAATAACACATTTATTAAGCCTAGAACAGAACTTAATTTAATTTTTCTTATATGTTCACAGAACGGAACGGAGCTAGTTTGTTTACGAAATGTAGGTTATTTAAGCTACTTCAACTGGCATGCAGAAAAAAAAATGTTGCAGCATTTTTCTTCAGCTTAGTCTAGTCACCAACATTCTTTACCTTACCTTAATTTTTGTACAGGTTTTGGTGTACCGAAAAGGAATTTGAAGTTAATTTAGACCTAGGTACTTATAAATGATTTTTTTTCTGTGTTTCGTATCACCCTTGTGATGTGATATCGTTTTTCATATTTTGTTCACGAATTGGACGTCAATACAATATTTCAAAGTTTTACACAATTTTCTTGATAAGAAGGATACGTTCAGAAAATTCAAACAGACGTACAAGGAAAAAATCGTTGAATTGAAGGAATAGAGGAACTGTACGTTTTGGAGTGCTTGCTTCTAAGGGGTTTTTTACGCTTCAATGTTGTCGTTTACGGAGAGCCGTTGTCCAATTGAAGAAAAACGAATTAAAAAAGAGTATGTACCTATAATAATTATATTTTCTAGAAAACAATATTCGTTAAAACAAGCTTTGGACATTACTTTCGTTCCAATATGATGTAGTTCCTTGCAGATGAAAAGAAGGACTTAAACGCGTAGCTTCTCATGTAGATTAAAAAAACCTACTTTGCCATTTTGTTGAAACCTAGGTTCGATCGTTTCTTTTAAAGGAACAGAACGAACCTAGTAGGTTCGGAACGAAACTGCCATCACTAGCGTTTACGCACTAATCCCTCCACGCCGGTAATTAGTGTTATAACAATAACTGTTTAATCACAGCATAACGTGACAACATGAAATGCAATTAAGGGAAACAGAGAAGAAAGCACATTTCTAATACAGTAGCGCATGTGCACGCGTACGATCGAAAGGGTAACCTTCTTTAGCCAATAATTACTCAACTAAGCCTTAAACCTTGTGGCGTACTGCTTAACCCCTCGCCCCCCGACCGATGCTGTCAGTGGTGTGATGAGGGCCTGTTCAGCCGCCCGATCGGTAGTTGCAACAAATTTGTCACCCCACGGTACACCTTACCCCTGTGTGCAGCGGCAATTAAGCTGCGCGCAGTAGTCGGGACGCGCGCGCGAGCACACATTAAGCTTTACGGCAGTGCGCTCGATAATAGCACTTGATCGTTAATAATTTAATCACAAACTTTACGATGTGGATTTGTGTCCTGTCTCAGCCGTGCCTTGAGATGGTGTATGCAGTCGAGTGTTGTGGCACTTTGCTACTACATGTAGCCATTAGCAGTACAGACAGCTTTATTGTGGTGCGAGCTCTGTTTTTTTTCCTGCAAATACTCTAAATCATCCTAACAGCAAGGGGTGGTGGTTTCGCTCCCAAGACACACATTCGCAACATTCGAACGCATTTCAAGCTGATATAGCAAAACACACCGTTTGTTGTTGGTAGAAGAAATCGGTTCGTCTGGTTTGCCGGCAGTAAGGAAGGTTTTATTTTGCGATAAGATAAATAACGCACTACTTTCTTCTTAGCTCCCCCATTCTCCTTCGCCTGTCGCTGGCTGGTTTGGGGGTGGGTGGGTGCTAGATGTTGCGTAATTGTACACCACATGAGGGGCGAGGCTCGACCTGATTTATGTTTCATATTTTCCCCACATTTTGTATCGCATTTTTGTTTACCCTGCTGTGTGGCCCCCTTCCTCAGGACTCAGGATCGCAGCGGTGAAGATAGCGAAGAAATTGTCGTCTTCGTTCGATCAGAATTCGGAGAGGTTTGGGTTTAGCGTAAATGGGAAACGTACAAAGAGGCTCTTTCTTACCACTTTCTTCGGAATGATGATAGGAATGTTTTTTTACGCGATTGATCGTATTCGATGCTGATCAGGGTGTGACACATTGGCCGATACGGTTAATTCAAGGCCAAAGATAAGAGTTTTTGGGTTATTTGTTTGTGTTGCAGCATTTTGGTGATTGTTAATACTTTTTAATTTTTAAGGCAATTTTACCCATTTAAACTGAACCGTCTCTCAAATATTGTTCAAAAGAATGGTTAGAATAAGTCTAGCAGTGAAAGTACAGAGATGAGAGGTTCATCACAGAGGTTTGTAACAAAAATAACCAAAAACTTACCGTTATGGAACTGAACTGTTGAAAATGTGAAGGAGTATGTGTATATCTTGAATATTTTGATTATTTACACGAATTTTGATCTGATGCTTACAGAGACTGTGATCACTTGCATTCGTTAGAGGATCATTAAGAAATAAGAATCCATAATCCTATTAGTATGACCGAGGTAGACCCATTTTGCCCCGATAACCGTAAATTAATTTTATTTCTATTTGATTTCAAATTTATAATTTTTTTACGAGCAATTACCTTGCCTTCCTTGTAATGGTAAAAGATTAATTTTTAGCATTATAAAACCTTGCCTTACAAACTAGCATAAAGCAAAAATATTAAAATTTCGTAATTAATTACGAAGGTTGTTATGCCAAAGCTGGAGAAGGTTGGTTCATTTTTAATTTAAAAACGAATTCTGAACAATCGGCAAACTTCTCCAAGGATTTACCCGATTTTGTATTAACTATTAACGCCAAGCAACCAACAACGCTTCGCTACGATTGCATTGTATTTTATCAGCAACATATTATTGAAACCCGCTTCCGTTTCGGACGATCTTTTAAACTCCGTCGGCTTTCACCGTCCACAAGACGCGTTGCAAAAATCATTCCGTGCGACTTTCCCGCGGCTCCCCGAGGACGATTTGTTTGCATTCAATTAGTTTTTTTTTTCCATAATCTGCGCAAACAAATAAACAACAATCTTGTTATTAGCCGCCTTTTACCCCGTTCGCAATCGCGCTTTATCGTGGCGTTTAGCGCGGGATCGGGCGGCAAAAGGAGCAGCGAGAAGCGTTTCACGCAGCGGATGTGTGTGCCGTTACGATTGACCATTGACTTAATTTTACGCGGGCATCGGTCGGCAGGGTGGATTATCGATAAAGTTAGTGCGGCTCATTATGTGCACTGTGAATGAAGATGGAAGAGGGGGCAACCAACATGCGAAGGCGATTACTGCATCGTCGTCGCCGCCGTTGTGTTCGTTGTCGTGCTGCAAATCAAACTGCCCACTGCCAAAACCCCTCTCCTGACCGTAACCAGTGCAGGGCACTCGCGGGGTGTCGAATCTCGCGGTGCGCCGGGTGTTGCTTTTTCTTCTTATCGCGCAAAGGAAGCGATTCCCGACGCGCCTGCCATTAATTTTGATGCGACTGGTAGGAAGCGTGCAGTGTGCAGTGTGGCGTTGTCCGCTGCTGCATTGTGTGTGGGGGACCGTTGGGCTGTGTGTCATGTTTTGACAAGCAGCGGACATGGTGAATGCGAAAGCATGCATGTTTCCTGTCAATTAGTAGTTGGCTGATTAAAAGCGTTTGATGCCTTTGTATAACGTTGGGCCATGGACAGGTACACTTCACGTGACATATTTTACATGTTGCATTAAATTAGTTTGCAATTTTTAGTGTTTTTAGTCTTGTTTGGCTTAGAATTTTTAATATTTAATAAAAGCCACGTGAAGAACCAGAAAACTAGTACTAATATCGTACGATCGATAACATACTTTTAAATTTATGCTTGAAAAGCGGCTATAATATATTATAACCAATAGCAATATGCAAGAAAATAATGACTGAACTAGTATACGGTAAATAACAAAAAGGTTAATGAATCTGAATGCATTTATTCATGATTTATGAATCTACAAATTAGAGATGTGTTGTGTTGAGATTTTTAGAGATTCAAGATTTCTTATAGATTTCAACATTCACATGTTTTAAAACTCATGTAAAAGATTCGAGTCGTGATTCGAATTATTCTTCTTTTAAGATTCATGTAAATGAAATAGATTCATGAACCACAACACTTAATTGCATTCGCAAAAGTCATCAAAAACATTCGCGAACATTTAAATTACAACTTATACCCGAAGTTGCAACTTTATACTGTAGCCTCTTTTGTCTAAATTAAGTTTTGTCTAACTGGTTTAACCCAACCATGGTTTGGCTTTTACTAACAAGAATTGTTCTTTTGTGATTTTTTTATTTGCAGATTATTATTTCACAATGGACACCGACGATGTGGAATCCTCGAGCAGTAGCACGATGTCGAGCCTGAACAGTTTATTCTCCTTCACCAGCCCGGCCGTGAAGAAGCTGCTCGGCTGGAAGCAGGGCGACGAGGAGGAGAAATGGGCCGAAAAGGCAGTGGACAGTTTGGTGAAGAAGCTCAAAAAGCGAAAGGGCGCCATCGAGGAGCTCGAGCGAGCCCTCTCCTGCCCGGGACAGCCGTCAAAGTGTGTGACCATACCGCGATCGCTCGATGGACGGCTGCAGGTAAGATGCGGTGTACTGGAAAATCAAATGCTTTCTCCTCGCAATTTGCCCAGGAAGTAACTCTCCTCGCTTTTTGTTTTAGGTATCGCACAGAAAAGGATTACCGCACGTAATCTACTGCCGCGTCTGGCGCTGGCCCGATCTGCAGAGCCACCACGAGCTGAAGCCGCTCGAAACGTGCCAGTATCCGTTCAGTGCGAAGCAAAAGGAGGTATGCATCAACCCGTACCATTACAAGCGCGTTGAGAGCCCGGTGCTGCCGCCCGTGCTGGTGCCGCGCCACTCGGAGTTTGCGCCGGGCCATTCGCTGCTGCCATTCCACCAGATGAACGAACCGAACATGCCGCACAACGTGAACTACTCGAACACGGGCTTCAACAACTCGCACATGGGTGGTGGCGGCGGTGGTGGTGGCGGTGGTGGAGGTGGAGGTGGCGGTGGTGGAAATGGTGGTGGTGGCGGTGGAGGTGGAGGTGGTGGTCCAAACTCACCCATTTCCTCGCACATGGGCCCGAACAGCCCGATGTCGTCCGTTTCCAGCCCCGGTCCGATCAATTCCAATCCACAGAGCCCGTACGGTGCACTGCCAGAAACGCCACCACCGGCATACAGTCCACCGGAGGAGGGTAACACGGTGAGCGGTGGACAGGACGGTAATCAGATGGACACGAACCAGATGCATGGTGAGGTCGCCCCGGTAAGCTACCAGGAGCCACCGTACTGGGCGAGCATAGCGTACTACGAGCTTAACTGTCGCGTTGGCGAAGTGTTTCACTGCACCAACACGTCCATCATCGTGGACGGGTTCACGAATCCGTCCAACAACTCGGACCGCTTCTGCCTCGGCCAGCTGAGCAACGTAAATCGCAACAGTACGATCGAAAACACCCGGCGCCACATCGGTAAGGGGGTGCATCTGTACTACGTTGGGGGTGAGGTGTACGCGGAATGTCTGTCCGATTCGGCGATCTTTGTGCAGAGCCGCAACTGCAACCATCACCATGGGTTCCATCCGAGCACGGTGTGCAAAATACCGCCCGGTTGCTCGCTGAAGATCTTCAACAATCAGGAGTTTGCCCAGCTGTTGTCACAATCGGTTAACCACGGCTTCGAGGCGGTGTACGAGCTGACCAAGATGTGCACGATACGCATGAGCTTCGTCAAGGGCTGGGGAGCGGAGTACCATCGGCAGGACGTGACTTCCACGCCGTGCTGGATCGAAATTCACCTACACGGACCGCTGCAGTGGCTCGACAAGGTGCTAATGCAGATGGGCTCACCGCACAATGCGATCAGTTCGGTGTCGTAAGGTGGGATATAGACGGTCTGGTAGGATCTATTCAGCAAAAGCTCTAGCAGAAAAAAAAACAAGCGAACGTATGTACGTAGAAATTCGGTGTAAAAGAAGGCACGATACTCGTCGGGAGAGAGGTATAACTGTTGCTAGTACACATCCTAGTAACTTAATAGCATCGCGTAATTATAGTTAAGATTAAAAGATGAAGGACGATGCCATTGGTTAATGAAACGAAAAGATTTCAACAATCCTGAGCCGTGAGCAATCAACTAACTTCGAACAGGGGGCGTCTCCCCCACAGAGAACATTACGAGAGTTGTACATTTCGGGTGTGATGGCTTCCTTAGCACACCAAACTACGTCTCCGATGGTTTCGATGCTGGAAACAATGCGATGTAATGTACACACAGCAGCTAGGGTAAGGCTTTTGTCGATAAGTTTCTTTTTATGTTTTGTTCGTTATTATAGATCGCTCCACCTTTAAGCAGATGACAGAGTATAGTGGCATAAGAGTTTTGTTTTAGTTTCGTTTATTTTTCCTGGGCGAGAACTTATTGTGTCGCTTAAGGAAAGCCCTTGCATAAGAAGATAAGAATGTATGTGTTTAAATTTAATGTTTATAGGCAATTTTACACGAAAGCCTATTAACGGTATAGGACAAAACAGATGAGCCAGATCGCATTACAGTGTACATTTGTGTTGTTTGCTCTCGCATGGATATATTATTTTGGCAGACTAACAAAGGCATGTTTTCACGTAATGTCATCGGTGTACCTTCTTTGACAAGAGATGGTTGCGGTCCAATGAGGAAAAAAACAAAAAAAAAAACAATAATATTCAAAGAACTATCTTACAACGTGTTTTGAACATAAAATGAAGGGTATTTGATCGAATTTTGAACAAGTTCGTAAAGAAAGCAACAGTTCAGTCATCTACAGTTTATGAGTGCCTGAGTGAATAGTTGATCACCGACAGGAAATTAGTCTTGCAAGTGCAATTTTGTTTTGTTCGCTAAGAAACCAGGTCTAGTGAAATCACAATCAAACGGCAAGTTCCACCATGGAGAATAGAATTTGGAACGTGATATAATTATTCTGATGCCATTACACAGACGTGCAACTACAATTCGTATATTTTTAAGAATAAGCAAGATGCAATTTATTGTTTACAATGGTGTGTAAGAAAAAAACACTCATCACGCGCCTATATGAAGTAACGTCGTTCGCGCACTATAGCAAGCGTAGCGTGCAATAAATACTATTGCTCGTGTTATTGTGTTTTTATGTTATTTTACTCTCTTTTTATGTTGTTAGCAAAAGTTGTTCAGTTGCTAGTGAATTTGATGCGTTTTATTAGAGAGGTTCGTTTCATATTTGGTTTATCGTAACATACTAAAAAGATTTATTAAAGCATTAGAGACAGGGCAAGCTAGAGATAATGTATGTTTTTATATCGACGTTATATTTTATTGCTGCTTGTGCTTCCGGTCAAACTCAGCGTAGGATTTAATCTTTCGCACGAGTTTGACAATTTTCCATGCCAACATACTAAGCCTAGCGTAGTTCACGCGGTTGAGATTGTGCACGAATAGTAAGAGAGGTAAATAACAGATAAGCTTCACAAACCCGTTCAACTCCGTTTACATACACTTTTTCAGTATTTTGCTCACCAAAACATTTACACGTAGTAGCAATGAATATGGGTGTATTGTAGCAGAAAAAAAAGGAAAATCGACAATTCTTCTTCTTAAACTTTGCTATACTATATGTCCAGAATAGTGAAACGATTCGGCCTGAAACGATTTTATTTTCAGAAAGAGAAAAAATATTAAATCGGATTGCCTTAAATTAAACACACGTGCTGACGTTGTAGTGCCTCGAACAGTTCTTTAAAAACAGACCGTAGATGTTTTGCAAAAGTTATATTTTTAAAAGCATGTTGAAAAGTAAATCTACTATTTTGCAAAATACAATTAGTGCCACCGCAAATGCGAAATAAAAACAAGTAATGAACGGTTATAAAGTGGAAACGTAGTATGACGAAAGTTTTTAGACAGTGAAAATTCAGGAAAGAGTATGGTCTTGTGCATAAATGCCTTGCAATGTGCTTTTTATTAGACCTTTAAGTAAATGTACAAGCCTAAAACCGTGCAACAGAAATGCGGCTTATTTTTAAACATGCAAAACCACGTACTACTACTACAACTACTTTTGAGCCTTGCGATAGCCTTTTTCAAGATAATGCTACATGCTACTTCTCTCGTCACACAGTGTAGCCCTGTTTTGCTGTGTGAAGTTTCACTTTCATATGCTCGAAAATGCTTAAACACGCGAACAGCGAACGTTTAAGTGTAGCAAACAGGGGAGGAGTATGTCCAGATGCCATATTTTTGGCACCGAAGAACCATTTTTGAACTAGCAAACTATTAAATGTCGTGTTCGATTGTATTTTAGCAAATTGGTTCTCCTCATAAGTGTGCCTGCGTGTGTGTGTGTGTGTTCAAAATGTGTGTGCGTGCTTCGTGCCTTGAATTGTGTTTGCGACTCAGTGTGTGTGTGTTCGTGTTTGCGTCTGTATAGTGTGAATTGTTTGAAGTACGGTTACTTTTTAGACAGTATACTGAATCCCATAAGCGAAACAATCAACTTTAACATATACAAGCAAAACAAAAGTTTGAAACGCGTGCAGCAAAGAACTATGCGTACAAAAAAAAACGTAGAAGCAAAAACATAAAGTAACATGTAAATAATTACACCCGCGCAATGATTCAATAGCATAACTGCGTACAAAAAGCTCTTTCCCCTTGTATTAAAAGAAACATGATAGAAAGCGTAAAAAAGAAGATTAAACTAAATCTACTCAAAACATGAAAGCAACATTGCGACATGTTGAAAACCTATATTTTGCTCACTTAGAATAAAAAGTATCCTGGTATGGTTCGAAGGATAGCAATGCAAAAATCGCAAACCGGGAGTTCAAAAAAGAAAGATAGAAAAAACTCATATTTTAACAACTAAGAGACACGCTGCATGAAAAGTCATTTAAAAGCAAAAGCAAAATGTAAATGGTGAACGAAACACACTACAAAGCGCGTTCATAAAGAAGAATAAATAAATAAATAAAAAAAAAACATAGCTAAAAATGTGCAAGGTATAAAAGCATGCAAAACAAAGGCCCGAACACATACTTTAACATTGCCGTTAGTTTAAAGAAGATTGCAAAACATTGACAAACAACCAAGCCTCTCCATAGTGAATCACAGTCGTAAAACTTATCAGATTATCAAAAACATAGCCCCATCCCCTCCCAACAGGCAGGTAGCTTGTTGTAAAAGCAAAGGGGAGATATTAAGCACCAAACAGACAGAAGAAATAGAGAAACCGATGACGGTTCTAGTAAAAAAAAAGCACAATCTTCTTAAGGATTGCTGCAAAACTATAAAAAGATATGTGTAATTCGATGTTTGTAAAAGAAATAAGAAAGGGAATATGAACATGAACAAAATGAAATCCCGATTCTAATGCCGAGTGAAGAAACCGAAAACAGATGAACAGATGAGTCAAAAGATTGAAAACAATCGCATACAATGCTCAACCATTATTTCCATCGCTTGATATTGCAGTGAGGAGTTTCATTCACCAAAACCACAAAAAAAAACACCATGCCATGCGTGTTTCTTTCATCACTTGATTTTGGTTTGAATTTTTGCTTTACTTGTTCATTCATTACACGATTTCATTGCATCGCAACAGTTGGCACGAATTCAAACCTAGCGTCGATAAAGCTACTCTTAAAGTACGCGACATTTGTGGGACACGGTTAAAGTGTATGTTTAGCTGTAGCGCACGTAAGAAGATGCATGAGTGCAAATATAATGATAGATATCGGCACACATTACCGAATGTGCTTGCGCTCCTGTTGCCTGTACAATTATGCATTAAAAGAAAGGTAAAAAATGAAAGATTTCATGGCTTAATCCAAGCTTCCTTTGTTTCATCCAATCATCATCACGTCACCGATACAAACTCCGTATAAAGCATTCACAGCAACAACAAAAAATCACACCATAGCTCGTAACCGCTGTGCCATGTGCTTACACAGGCAACCACAACCTCCAAAAACACGTACATCTCAATGATCTCAAGTGAAATAAAATAAATACTTATTTTCGAACTGTCCTGCAAGCGTAAAATAGTAACAGCAAACGCTGTTTCAAGATGAAGGAGTTCCAGAAGCATTGGTTAAAGGACAGGAGGAATATCTACCATGAAAACTGACCCAAAATGCATGCGTTTGTGGGACTAAGAGTGGAAACTCGCTGTGGATTCTTAAAGTAAAACAACAACATAAAAAAAAACATCATGCCATAAACATAAGGACACTCAAACCGAGCCGAGAAGCGCCAGCTACGACTGTGTGTGGGTATGTGCGGCTTGTTTCGTAAGCTTTTAGTTAAGTTACTTGTGGGCTCCGTTTAATCATTTCGACGTTAAGTTAGATTTGTTTTATCAACTAATTTGTACTTTTCCCTTTTGGAAAGAAGTAAAATTCTGTACAGAAATGGATAAGTGCAAAGAAAGATTTAAGTAAAAGCAAGATAGTAATGGTAACGCGCTACACAAAATGCGCATTGAACAGGAAAGAAACAAAACAAAAAGAAAAACAGAATGCCAGAATAGTGTAAAACCTTTCCTCTCTCCCCGGTTAACGTGAGATACATCATCTACATGTCGTCGTGTATTAGGTTCTTGCTCTTACTTGACACTTGAGTTGAAAAGTGTGAAAATATCATTGTAGTGTAATTGAGAAGCGTGTATTAGGGGCGAAGAGAGGAAAGCAGAAAGCAGAAACGGGAAAAGAAGAGAAAATGCATGTGTCCGCGCGTAAGCTAAGAATGATAAATAAAATCAATAAACTAAAAGAAGAAAACAGAACAAAAAAGGGCGTTTGTTGGAACATGGATACGATGACTTCAACCTGTTAGTAATTTTATAATTCAATGCTGAAATTGTTTTATTTTTAAATAACATTTCCGTTCATTTTTATGGTTCATAATCCTCTTCACACTACCGTGGATGAAGTGTGATAGTGTAAACCGCGAAGGAAAACTACAACTACATGAGAGACGGGTAAAGAAAGTCAGCATGCATCGGGATTGTGGTTTTTAACATGCTTCCTGGGCATGTTGTGAATTAAATACATTCGTTCAACATACAGTCTGCCATAGGGATACATAAACAAAAATCAACCGCCGGAACGTAGGTGAAAAAATGGGGCAATTTTCCATGGGGACGTGCTGTGGAACCAAACACACGCACACACATTCACATTCCAGACGGGAACTGCTGGGGGCCCAACACTGGTTCTGTATGGGTTGTGTAGGTTCAGACGCCAGCATATTTTATGCTTCTTTGCGCCCCGCTTTTCGCCGAAGAGTCCAGTGAACCGTGATCGAACCATGGGATGGAAAAAAGGGTAACGGTATGTGGCGTGTCGGGTTGAAGGTTGCGCCGGCCATGCTCGGTATTGGAGTGGAGGAGCTCCCCGTGTTGGGGTTTTGTTGTGATGTTTAGCCGAAGGTGCAAAACAGAACACAGCGAATAGCCCTATCGAATTCGGTAGGAGCGTGAGCTTCTGCGCAATGAGTGTGGTATGGTTTTTCGGTGGGAGAGGGTGCTCCAAAAGGGGTTATGGTACGGTTGTTGAGCGACGGACCTGGATGCTCGTTAATGTTATGAAAGGAAAATAAAGCAAAAGAAGAGATTGGAAATGACCGAAACAGAGAGGATGGAGTGTGTAGCAGAGAGAGAGAGAGATATTGGGCGTCGTAAATCGATTATGCTCCACCTGCGGCTGAAGCATATATGCATGTTGGAGCATAACTTGCATGTTGATTTCTTCGTTGTGTTCGATAACTGTGTTTGTTCCATCATTCGACTCTCATTGCATATAGTAATTTACATTTTTTACTTCTGGTAACATCTTGTTTTACCTATGGTATAGTTATATATATATATTTTTGTTTTTATTTAATCTTCTTTTTTCAACTTTGGGGATTTGTTGTATTTGTAGTACTTATTAGATTTTTTGTCGTTCGGTGGTTTTTATGCTAATTTGCAGTTTATATTCTAAATGCTGTTTTTATTAATTATATTTGTCCACTATTAAACAGGTTTTCTGTTATTTGTTCTTTCTTTTTCAAACTTGTTGTTAAACATTGTTATTTCTCCACAAACTTTGGTTTTTATTTTTGATTTCATTTTTTTAAATTTTATGTTTTTTTTTCTTTGCTAAAATGCTTGTTTGATTTTTACTTCCATTCTGTGCTTTAATCCATTTTCTGATTTGTTAAATAAGTGGTATTGATTATTTATTGACGATTATATTTTTGTCTTTCGCAATTAAACAGTTTATCTGATTTATCTTTTTGCATTTTGTTACTTTACTCCAGATCTTGAAATCCTTTTGAAAACTCTTTTTTAACATTTAAAGTTTTCTCTTACGTTATGAGACATTTTTTTTATTCTTTCTGCTTCTTCTTTACCCAAATTCATGCTATATTTATCAACGTTTTTAGTTTATCTGACCAGTATTGTTTATTTTTTTTCTTTTTTATCAGTTTTTATAATTGTTTTAGCCACCTTTTTTATTTTTACATCAAACTATTTAAAATTTTTTTAGCACTTGCCACTCTGGCAACACTGGACGATTTCGAACATTGGCTTCACAGCGCCGGTATGCGAATATGCTGCTTTCGACAATGATATTATGCTCTTTCCATACTTGTCTACCAGGGCAGGAAAACGGAAAGAAAATTCGCTCTCCCCGAGAAAAGAGATGCCCAGAGAAACGACAACCCCGGTTACCGTGCATCCCAAGAGAACACCACGAGAAAACAGTATGTGAAAAACTCTCTCGTATAACTCACCGTATTTTCCCCACTGCCGACGGACGAGACTGTTTATCAACAATTTTCCTTCGGTGGTCAATTTTCGAAAATCCGATTTTTCTCTCCTTCGCCGTTTCTCAGCTAGGGTAATGTTTTGTTTTTGGCATGCTCTCGCTCTGTAGAGAGGGAGAGAGGGTTTGATGCCGAGCCTCGTGCGAGAAAAACAGGAACCGATGGCGGCATGCTTGAACAGAGGCACCAAAGGCAAACAGTTTCTCGCTGGCTTCGGTTTGGTTCAGAGGGCCTCAACCTTCGAGCGAACCTTCGTTTCGACATCCGGTACGCGTGGTGCTGCCTATCGGCATTCCGGGAGGAGGAGTGTTGCGCACCACAGTATATACACACATATACATTATCGCACGTGTACAGTCATATACGCATACAAGCACAGGAAGGTAAACGGAAATTGAGAAAAAGGATTAGTTCTTTTTTGGTGCTTCTTGGGGAAGAAACTCACTTAGTGCCGTGTGGACCAGTGTGTGTGTGTGAGAGTGGGTGGAAAGGAAGTTGAACCCGCAAAGAGTGGGCGTAAAGGTGTTTGTTTGTGTGCTGATGCTAGGAAACCAGTGGAAAAGCGGGAAAACATCCACCCACCAATCAGATGCTGTTTTCTAAGAAACAAAGTGTACCAATGCAATGTGTTTATTGAAGTGAAGTACATTAACTTGCAAGTAAATATATTATGTTTATTCACAATTGGAGTTGCTTAAAGCGTAATGTGAGTTCTGAAGAGAAGAGTAAAATTGTGCAAAGCTTTGCGTGTTGCGTGATCGCAAAGGACAAACGAAAATGGATTATAACATTGACAAACAACACACTAAAACTGGACTGTGAAAAGAAATAATTTAAAATAAGAAACATGAAAGTGTCTCAGATACAAAATCTCCGGTATTTGATCTTCAAATTTCAAATCACTTACTTTATTCACAACGATCGAAAAAGATGGAAATCGCATTGGATTAGGCTAGGCAGCTCGCATTGAAATGAACACACGGCCCAATGCCAAAATATGGTATGCTTTGCACGATTGAATGACATCAAAGAAAACCTCAGACCTCTGGTTTTACAGGTGCAAGGTACGCCGGGAGGGAAAGCGCCGTAACCTTCGTGCGGTTTTTGTTTTTCGAAGGCAGTGAATGGTAACGTACTAGAGAGCATGAGGTTTTGAATGCTAGAAACGCAATACAAAAATGGCACGCATTGTAGGTCGAACTTTGAGTGAAAAAAAGGGGAGAAGATATCCATTATTGTAAGATACGTACAAGTCTTTTTCTGGGCATGCTAGTGAAAGATTGAAATTATCGTTTTGATGAACAGTAATTTCGAAAAGCTTCACTGCTCCACTGCTATGGTGAAACGAAGCTAACGAGCTGACTCTCCAAAAACCTCAACTTCTGCCACACGGCTGGAACGGGCAGGGCGTAAAATCAATAATTGCGGCGTCAGTTGGACAAACCAAATTGTGTTATTGCGTCACAATACTGGCCGTGGCGCGCTCCGAAACACCTCCCAAAGGCCGGATCGAATGTCACTCCACACTGTCGATGGTGTCCACAAAAGCTGAAGACGACCGGAAAGTCGATATAATTGCTGCTAGTCCCCCCCGGTGACTACGAACTATTTCCGCCATGTCCAACTTATCGATTCCGATTCCTGCCAAAAGCGAACGCTAGCGTACGAACGAACGATTCGGAAAAGCTGCCTTAGCCGTTGGGCACCAACCTAAACTTTTCCTCTTCACACTGGCGGTATGGTAGGATTCGTCTTTTCGCTTGCGTCACTTCTTCCAGCAGTGCGTCCAACAATGAGGCCAATAATTGAAATTAAATTTTTAATTTTCCCATCACTTTTTCTCTGGTGAAAATATGTGTGTCCTGTGACTCTGACTACTGTCTTGTACTTTCTAGCCTTTCCAGTGCAACACCTGTCACGCTGGGACAATTGGAGAGCTTATTTTTTTGTTACAAACTCTTGGTTGATGTCTTGTAGTTTTTTTTTCTGTGGTACGGCTACCAACTGTCATTTGGATCGAACGTTTGCCCAGACAAAATAGAACCATTGAGCTTCAAAAATCAATCCTCCAAAGCAACCGCTTTATCCAGCTCGTTTGCTCGTTTGGAGTCGTCGACAGTGGTACTTTTACTAGAATAGACACGCCAGAATAACAACGGTATCTGGTTCTTCCCTTATTTTTTGTGGATATTTCTCTAAGCTTCAACTCCCAGCTTTGAACCGTTTCCCTTCCTCTGTTTGTTATGCGTTTCCCGTTGTGCTATATCATCGCAAACTCATCGGCGCTCCTCAAGTTCTTCGTTGACTGCAGGCACTTGATTGGCTTCGTTTCCTGGTTTATGTTTTTCAAACCAGCCCGCCGTACTTCAGAAAAACGCTCCAGGCGGAGCCAGTTTTGCTCCAAAGAATTTCAAGCTGCTTTTTTCACTTTCTTTCCTTCTATTTGGTTTTGTTGCCGGTGCTCTCGCTTCTTGCCAGCTCTTGGGGACCTGTGCGGTGGTTGCTGCTTACGTGTTTGGTGAAGCTCCAGCATGCTGTGAGATGAAATTATGAATAATAAGACATTCTCTCGAGGTTTTTTGTCCCCTTTTGGGGGAGGGGAGGGAACGATTCTGGTGCCCCCTCCTGCAGAGAGAGAGAGAAAGAGTCACATGGGGGAGCTGCGACAGCTTTTATAAATGGCAACGCTTCTCGGTGGCAGCAGTCTTTTGAGAAGTACTGCTATTGAGTTGTTAAAAGTTGCTGCAAGTTTTCGTGTCGCAATGTTCGCTAAATTAAACATCTAATTGTAAAACATCGCCCATTGTGAGGTAGGAGAGGATCACCACAGGGAAGTGGTGTAGTCGGCATGCGTTGCCAAAAGTAAAACTTTACATCAACAATTATAAAGCTCAAATCTCCTATCATTACGATGGAACCACCTTCATTCCCTTTCAAAACTGTTCGTTACGCCGCTGGCCGTCGAAAAGGAAAGGGAAAGGGTGGGAAAGCTTTTGAATAAAGAACACCGAAACACAAAATTAAGATAAACTGATGTCATTCCAAAACGCTCCGATACTGTGATTACCGCTCGGACGTGGGCACACTGGGACGGCCCCTATTGGACGACTAATTGTGTCACTCTCGACAGTCGCACTGACCAGTATCTTGACCGTTAAACGATAGTTTCAAAATAGAAACAATCAGTTTAGCATTTTTAACTTATAACTTGACAGATGTCCGGCAGCATTTATGTAATTAATGACTTTCCGAAGCTTTCCGTCAACTTGCCGGTTAGGTGGGCCACATAGATCTGCTGGCAAACTGCTGCTATATCTGCTCTCTTTTTCCCCGCTGTCGCCAGGGTGAACTTTATGAGCCAAAACGGTCAAGATGATACGTCGGTGCGTCGCACAATGTGCCATCGTTACGGCAAAAAGGACGCCAAAACCCCGAGCTTAAATAATGTATGAACGCTGCGGGGATAACGTGTATCACTAATTTATTCGAAAGTGGCTTACATCTGGCGTGTGCGTTTTGTGTGCGCAATTGTTTGTATTCTCTGCCTCTGGACTGCTGTGGACCGTTGGCTTCCGGGGGCTGCCTGGACACACACAAAAACGGTGGTGTGCGCCACCTTTGTCGCACCCAATTGCGTACGTAACAATTCTCATAGCCAAAGCTGGCTGGCCCCGTCGCTGGAAGGATTTGGTCGTTATTTTTCAGCTTTAATTACTTTTCTTACATATTTTGTTCACAGGTGGTGCGTTATTGCTTTTGTTGTTCACCACTCTTCTTTTAGAGGTTGATAGGATTTAGTTTTTATTTACAATTGCTTATTTATGAGGGGCGCACTGTCCGTGCAGTTGAGTCGTAGATTGGCCACGGGTTGGGCTGTTATCGATGCGAACGGGACGGGTGGGGGGGGAGTGTTTTTAAAATTTATTTTCGATGGCGTCAATCGGCGTTGCGGCAAAGTGAAGTCATTTTATTTGAAGCCACACGACCGTTGGAGCGCCTGGAAGTGTTAATAAGAAAATTATTTCAGTTATTAACAGTGTTTTTTTTTTGTTTTTGTTTGGAGCTAACCGGACGCGGTGGAAGGCATTCGGTGGAGAAATTATAAATTAAACGATGCTGGAAAAAGTGGGTCTTTCCTGGTTTTGGTATCGTGTTACATTCAAGTCCCCAGGCACGTTGACATGGTGGAGAAGATGGAATGAAAATTAATTCCTTTAAACTGCTTGATTAACAGCAGCTTTCTATAATCGATAAAGGAACTTAATTGTATAGGAAAAAGTTCGTTTCTGCTGTTACTAATGACTGAGGTTGCGCATGCTGAAAGTTTTAGAATAATTACAACAATCAAGACGTAAATTCTAGGCCACAATTAATTTACTTATTAAGGAGATATTTTACTTTTTTATAATTTAGCTGAGCAAGTTGGGCCCAGTGTACATTTTTATGTAACTTTTATAATTAACAAAAAATATTTTTTTTCTTTTCGGTAACAGTGTGTGGAACAATTTATATTTATTTTTCTCTCATAGGACACCATGAGGACTTTGTTCTTTGTCAGATCTTGAATGCCAAAGTTTTACTTTTTAAGGCTCCCATTGAAACCAAGATGTCTTCAAAAAGAAAGTGGAATAAAAATAATAAGCAATAAAAAATCCCCAAATAGCCATTGATATGCATGCGTGAGGGTCTACATCCTTTACATTTCAAATTCTTAAGGATGAAAAGGGATAACGACGACAATAAGTGAGATATTTAATTCTGTAGAACATATGACTTTCATGAAATAAAATCACACAGTAGATGAAGGGACAGAAAGGGAAGGAAATCGCAAAAAATGTACCCATTATGTGCTCAATTTCCCAACTTGAAGATTTAGCGAAAGGTTGGGTTGGGGATTTTGGTCATCCACCGAGAAAAAAACTGCAGGAAAGAAAACGATACAATCAATCCGCAAAATTCGATCGATCGAAAAACCGATTCAAAAGCGTGCGTTACTGTAAAAGCTTAATTTTTACTTGCACAAAACACTTCCCTCTGCACCCTGTCCCTGAGGCTGTTTCTTTTTCTTCTTCTTTTGGGCAGGCGAGAGTGTATGCGTTTAACATCTCTGCCTGTCCCCGATGCTTCTTCCTGTATCGTTCAGACACCCGTAACACCTGTGCCGGCTGCATCGCTCTCATCATAATATAGTTTCGCGTGCTTAATTGAACCCCGAGCAGTTCGCTGAAAGTAAAGGGAAAAACGCAAAGATTAATCTCCGGTTTTGATGCTGATTCTTTTTTGTTTTCGCACCAGAAGACATGTGCAGAAGATAAACGATACAATCAGGCCAACACATTTACGGCAGCGCAAAAAAATCCCCGCCCTATGGAGTCTCGTGCAAATTTGGCCGATTGGTGAGATTTTGATCGAACGGAAACGCCTCCCTTCCCAAAACTCTCACCGGGTTATTTGGTTAGATTGTTGCCGCATTTTTTTTTTCGTCTTTGATTAGTACTGCACCGCCTGGTTGCGATATTTGCAAAACTTTCCGAGATAATGAAGAAACATTAGGGTGACTGTGCGAGTTTGGGACGGTTTTCGAGATCACTTTCTTCCCGCGCACGGTGTGCCCTCTCCTGGCCGGAGGTAGAAATTAAACTCCGCGTGCATGGTGATGAAGCTAGCGAACGGGCAAACTAAGCAGGCGTCGGTTAATGTGTTTTGCTGCTGGCTGCTAGTGGCGCCAAGTGAAGAAAGTGAGAGTGTTGATGTGATGGTTGGTTGTTTGCTGGCCGCCAAAGACACATTCCGTGCCGCAATAGAAAAGTGACGGAAAGGAAAACACTACCAAACGAACAACTCCGAATGGGGATAGTAGTAAGTCACCCCGTCGATCATTCGGACACCGTGCGACGCGTTCAGCTCGATGGGGTTTTAACCTATTCCAATCTAACACCTTCCTCGTGCGGTTTTTTTTTTGTTTTTTGTGTCCATTTTCATCCAATCCACATAATGAGCGTGTTGCCGGAAGAAAGTGAATCGCCAATCGTCTGGGAAAAGAGAAAGAACGAGCGTGTGAGAGCAGATGCGAAAGATCGAGATGATGGCGGATTTGATGAAAGCCTTCCCTGCAGCTGGCTGATCATTATTAGCCCGGAGCATCAGAGCATCCACAAGCGACCGGTTCGGTTCCGGGCCCCGGCGTTCGTCATTTGTGAAGTCGTTGTGCAGGCGGCAACAGCTTAAAGCACCTTTGCTCCGGGTAGCTCTGTTCGCGGTATCTTTCCTCTCGGTTCGGTTACCGTGTGCCGGTGTAATCGATTGTCGGAGAGGAAGCGGAGAAGAGTGTGCGTGTCGGTGGTCCCGCGGGAGCTTACAAGTAATAATGCACCACGACGCAGCATGGCACTAATAAGCACTCCTACACGCAAGGCCCCTGCCCTCTACGGGAGTAATTCCTGAGGGAAGAGTGATGAGTGTGAGTGAGCGTTAGAGACAGATCGTGTGTGCGTGTGTAGCTTTTCGAAAGGGTGATCCCGAATCACTAACATTAGTGAAAGTTAATCGTTATTTTCGCTCCATTAGAATTAGGCTGTCAGTGGAGCTGTGTGGACCGGAGCTTTTCAAGCCATCAAATCAACCAATATGGCGTACTTCTTACGCTCCCTGTGTTAGCCTGAAAGGAAGGACCCTAAAGGAAAGTGTGATCGTTAAGTGAATCTTTTGGTGAGTTTGTTCGTTTCATGTTATAATATCGTTACTTTCAGCCACCGGCTGATGAGGCACGTGTGGAAAAAAAACATCTCAACAAAGCAACGACAGAGGACAACGACTTGCCTGCTGCCTTGCACAATTTTACTCTTTCACCGTCCCCCAGACGCAGTCGCACCTCAGGTGCACATGGTGGTGGTGTTTTAATGGGTGAAATTCTATCTCTACCTCAAATTTCCCTTTAATTTCGTTTTCATCCATGGTTTCATCCGCACAGCAGCAGCGTCAGTTTGTGTCTCTCCCAGAGTGAGTGGAATGTAAGTGAAGTGATGAAGCGAGAAGCGAGGAAGAGGAGGGGATTCGAATGAAAAAGGCTTATATTGGAAAAATTAGAATTCAAGTGTGTTTCGTGAATCTACCCCGTGTTGCGTCCGAATGAGTAATCGGTAGTCGACCGGTGGACGGGCGGAGTCTGCGCTTATTTTAATCAATTTTCTCACCACATCGCGTTGTGTTAATTTGTTGTACCGCGAGCTTCGACCCGTGAGGTTCCGGGTTTGTGTCAATTGTGTTATGGTCTCTCTGTGTGGGTGCCCTTTGGAAGTTTGGAAAAAGTAATGATGGATGCAGTTTGCAAGGGCTTTTAGTTTGTGTAGATATTTAAGGCAACTGTTCAACCGTACATCTTCGAGGAAGACAAACAAAAAGAGCTAAACGTAAAACATCGTACAATTGTGAAAAAGGCGATAGGGCCTGTTTGTTCGATGACGTTTCGTCCGCTTAGTGGCGTTCGATTGTGAAGCGGTGGAGCGGGAAAAGCGAACACATTGCGGTGCTTTGAAAGGTGAAGAGAAGGATTATCGCTGTACAACAATGTCAAAGGTAAGCAACATTTTTAATTTGCATTCATTTATAACTTAATAGTGTGTCAATGAAAGTTTTGACTTTTTAGCGTTGCAAGAAAATTCGTACGTAGTAAAAATGATTCCTTGGAATTCTGGTCAAGTTGATGGGAACAGTAAAAATGAAATGGCTCTATCTGTGCTCTGTTTAGCTTGGTGTTTGAGAGGGATTTCGAGGACCAACTTCTAAAAGTGGTGGCGTCTTATCACACACTGATGGTACAGACATAATTGGGCTACTGATCCCTTAAGTAGCGGAAGCCTAACAATAAGTCGAGCAGAGGACAGAGTACTGTTAGTGTCATCTTCAGTGATCTTTCTTACAAATTCCGATCTTACCTAAAGTATTGGAGAACGCATTTTCAACGGCTTCCCAATCTTTACTATTTTTGTATTAAAAGACTTCTGTGACAATAATACGGAAGTCAAGTCAAGAGGCCATTTTTCAGCCTGATCAAACAATCATATCAATTGCCCTGAAATAATCAGTTACGAAGGATGAATCTAAGGCTATGACCGTACCTTTATACTGACTAAACCCTCTTCGTTGTATTTGAGAGGAAGATGTCTAGAAGGATTTCAAGTTTTTCACGCATATTGACTAGTAGCTCGTCAAGCTCTGGTAGGCTGGTAATGTTTTTCTTATCGAACTGAGCAATCTAGTGGATGAAGTCCTTTTAAGGGCAAACAGATGAACGCAAGAAGCGTCGTTTGTTCAAAGTGAGATAGGGAGAAGACGAAGATGCTGCCGCTAAGTAGCGTAAGTCTTTTTTGGATCTAATTCTCCGGTGTCATTGTCATAAATTTGTTGACAGGTAATTTCAGTTCCCAATTCCTAGGCTTTTATATAGTTAGACAAACTTCTCCCTTAAAATGATCTGAATCCTACGATCTGATCTGAATCTTTGCCGTACGTCATTGGACAGCATTAATGAACATCTTTTATGACACTTTAAAATCTTTTCTGATAAAGCAGATTCCAGCAAGCGAATCCCAGGTCTAGTATGCTTTCCCAATCACCCATAAACCCTTTTCTCAAGAGATCTTCATAAAAGTCAACAGCTACCTTCACGGATGTCAGCTCCCAGGAGTGGTTTATTTTCACTTGAGATGTGTTTTTGTCTTCCTCCAGTTGAAAGGGCCACCGGCAAGCATCACCAACTAAAGGGCGCGTACGGAATATCCCCAGCTCTTTTAAACGAAAATTTCCAACGGAATGTTGCTGACGCGGGAACAGCACCGACTTGACTGTACGGTTGAGTAACTCCTAAATGCTTTTTGATATCTCATTTTCCCATTGGCTTCACAGTGCCGACTCATCGGGTGAAGTCGGCTGTTGGAGTTGGAGTATCAGTTCGTTCCTGCCGGCACCCACTCGCCAGCTGTCCGTGCCCGGTCGGAGGGCCCGATGGATAAAGATTTTCCCCGTCATTGGGAGGGTGTGTCCGCGCGTTGATAATCATAGTGAAGGGAACAAGGGAGGAAGATATTGTGTCATGTGACATTCGACAATCTATTGAACCGTACGGTCGAAACCGGTACAGAGTCTCTTCCAGACCCGTCTGTCGAGCATTTGACAAACGAGGTGTGTTTTGTTCTTGGCTTTGGTGCGCGTTTTGGTTCGATCGACACCAGACCAGACGGATAGTAAATGGAGCGAATCGAAAAGCGTTCTAATCCACGCGAAAAAAAAACATCCACAGCATCATGTCGGGTAAAACGATTCCTCACACAATCGTTTGATTGACATGGCTGCCGGATAGCATGTGTTGAGTTAAGATCAGCACTATGCGTTTTTGTTTTTCTCTTCTCAGTTTGTTATACCACATATTTTATGCTTCACTTTTAATTCTCTCGTCGCGAGGGTGGAAGTTTGATTTTTGCTTCAAAAAATTTAATCTCCATCTCACCAAATACCATCCGCATAGCTTAGTGTGTCTTAGCTTGGTGTGCAGTAAATTGTTTTGCGAAGATGCGGCCAAGAAGCGCCCCCCTAAAACGCCGGCAGTCGTCGCCGGCCACGCCTTCACAAATCTCGTTCGCTTAGAGCTGCAATAAAGTGGATTTTCCTCTTGACTGGGCTGTGTCTTCGGCATCTGTCTTAACCGTTATCGGAGTGTTACCCGCTCGGTATGCGAATTTTGCAAGTTTTGCTCATGCAGAGCTTTTCCCATGAAACCGGATGCAGGATGTCCGCGAAAGGAGGAAAAGTGATGAAAATCGCGACGAGAGATGAAATGCGTATTGTGTGTGTGTATGGATACTTCAGTCTGTTGAGTGCGAAAAAGTGTGCGATTCACTTCGATCGCTCGGAGCGGGAACGTTGTGCTGTGAAAAGCATGGGGAAATCGTTGCTGGGGAGGGTGCGCATAAAATTTGATCCATCCGTTAATTGAAAGTCCTAAAACAGGATTAGCCATAAGCCGAAAAGTTGCAGCACTAGACAGGGAATATGTGTTTGCTGTGAGGTGCTAGACGATCGTCTGGGATACGTCTTTTAGTTTGGTGAGTTTTGGAGATTTGTTGGTAGTAATGTTTTTTTTTTGTAAAATTTGTTCAGAATTGTTATAGAAATATACATATGTTTAAAATGAAATTTAATTTGTTAAGTATCTAGATCTACAGATTAGATTCTTATTTTTATCTACAAAACACATTTAATGTAACTTGAAAAAAAAAATCGAAAATTGAAAACTTGTTGTCCTTCAAAGCGAGTAATATAAGAAAACTTTTATTATGCTGAAATTTCTTGTTTTTAATTTAATAATAACACCAGCTAGATTGGTTTTGCAGTTTGCTGAAGTTTTGTTATTTATGTGTTCTATAAGAACTTATAAATGAGTTATTTTCATTTATTTCAGGCTCACGCTGCTTCGCTTCTTTGCAAAATATAGAAACATATTGTGCTAAAATAGAAATATATTTTGCAAACTTAAAAAAAAATATACAGTTGAATTAAAATAAAGATAACGTAATGAAGAAAAGTGAAGAACAGAGGTCTCAGCTGATTAAAAATGTAGCTGCATGAATTTGAGCACTTTCAATGTAACTGCAGAAAATTTAAAAAAATATTAAAACAAACACAGTTATGGTTTCAAAAATATTACTTCGGTGCAGTTGCAACTTTTAATCAGACAAGACTACGTGTCCTTTTTGTTGCAATGCAGTAAGCAATTGTGACAGTGTTTCCATGGTAAACATCGTCACGTTCTCGTACAAATGAAGCTCAGGAAGTACGTACAAATCTCAAACAAAGACCACCAACGGATAGGAAAGCAATTATTATTTATTAAGTGTTTATAGTTTCGTGTTGAAAATAGACGCATGAAACTTTACCTTATCATTATGACATTGAAACACACCTGAAAGCATACCATCACAAAAATATTTAAATTGGTTTCTAAAAGCTTTTAAAATGCACTTTGCTGATGCTTCCCAAATTCTTCTACCCCCTTGACAACGCTGCGACTTGTGTAAGATTGTCCGTTCCGGCTCGTCGCATTCATAGAAAGCCATCCAAAGACATGTTTACTGCCAAGTGTGGCGGCGGGCTTCGTTACGATCGTTGGAGCAATGTGTAACACATTGCTACAGTTGCAGAAGCGCTTGGATGTTTTGACTGTTTTATTGTAGAAAAAGGGGGGTGGGGGGGGTATGTTTGCTCCAGGCTCGTTTCCACTCGCTCCACGTTTCGGTGTACAGCTTAATGCTGTTTTCAATTTTAATTCAACGGACTGTGTTTTACCTCTTCGCTGTTGGCTTTTCGTTCTTCGTGCACGTGGTCCAGCGTGGTGTGGGTATCTTCAACCGGGTGCAGGAAGCCTACAACACCTCGCTATCATAACTCAACCAAAACATCTCTGCATGCTTCTTTCTCCCGCTTTCTCCCCGTCTCTCTGTCCCGCCTTACGTGCTTCGAAGCATGTTTTTGCTGGTAGATGGTGCTGTTGGAAAAACAACAAACAAGGTACACCGCTCATGTGTGTGTGTTGATAGCTTACAAAATACTTTTCCATTAATGCACATTCCACTAGTGTATGGGCGGGAAAACACCTGGGCTGAGAGGAGGGTGGGCGTTATGTGAAGATTGCATTTTGCCATCCCCTATCGGAAACCGATAGCCCGCGCTCGGATGTTGTTCTCCGATAGCGATACCACCGAAGGCGTCAGAGCATCGCACAAAACAGTGACTCGCGGGGGGGGGAGATATGCGTGTTGTATGCTGGCAGCCGCTAAGTGAAACATGAAAGAAACATGCTGGGAAAACCGGAGAGAAATGCTACCCCAAACGCCAACCTTTTGCGATGCGATTGGAAGATGGTAGAAGCGTATGTTAATTATGCCTGATCGGTCGGAGCTGCTCTCGTGCGGGGCCTGTTATAACGAGGCGTGTGGGAAGAACGCCCAGATAATGGCAGGCGCAACGAGAAAACTGAGAAATTGTAACCTCGTCGGATCGGCAAAAGGCGCTATGCGGCGCTAAGAAGGAAATGAAGCAAAGTCTAACGCGAGTTGGTTGATTGAATTTCCTATTTCCACCAGCCGCTTGAATTGATGAGATACAGACGAAGCTTGCCTGAGCTTACACAGGAGCTTTTTGATGTTCGTGCACTGCCCTGCAGCGGGCTGAATTATCCGTGGAAAAAGGTTCACAATTTAGTGGGCGAACGAGTATTGAGATATTATGTCACGATTGATCATGATGAAGTAAAAATGAATATCCGTATGCTTAACGAATGTCCAATTATTCTGTAATAGGCAGCTTCTGTAATAAAAGGCCGTGTTTCATGTTGCTTTGGATTAAAAGTTACATTGGAGATTACCGTTACCAGCAACCATCATCACTAGTTGCTTGGCAAATCTACCTGTTTTGCCAGCGGTTTTATCCAAATGCCAATAATGTATCGTAGCTGGATAAGTCATTAATCTTCGGCGTGAAAAAAAAAACCTTCCAATATCATCAATAACATGTCGGTATAATGGCAGGAAAAGGAAGAGTCGAGGTAAACATTTTCTCAGTTATCTTTCTCAGGAAAAAGATATGTTTACAGCGGCGAAAGAAAGAAAAAACGTTTCCCTTTTCTGTGTGATTGATTAGGTGAGGCTGTGCGAAGAGTGATGAAGAATGAAAAGAGCTGAAAGAACCGATGGCTGCCTCAATGTTGTTTGGGGAATCTAAATGTTGATTCTACCATCTGAAAAGGTGCCTGTGAAGCTGGTGGTTGTTTATTATCATCTTTCCCTTAAAAATGTATGAACGGAACAGCAAACCATTCTTCATATGGGTTCGAAAAACGTTAAATGCTCCGGATTGGGTCCCGCAAAATCGATAAAAGGCTTCCTCCAATCTCTTTTGGAGATGTGTGAATTTTATCGATTCTAAATTAGCATACACAATTTCGCTCGTCGGCTCCTATGTTGGGCGGAAAAAGGCTCTCCGTGTGGCTCGACTGTGTCTGCCACTCCTTTTGAGATGTTTCCGTAGAGCCAATTCCCAAGATGGGGGAAAATGGAGAAAAAATAAAATCTGCTTGAGAAACGAAAATCAAGCGAAAGGGTGGCAAAGGTGAATCAGCACCATTCAGAGGGGCGAGTAGCAGCCGACGACGGGCCGACGACGGGTCGATTTTATGGGAAATTTATATGTAAACGATAAAATTCAACCAGCTTCCAGTTCGTGTGGCGGCTTTGGTTCAACCAGCTCACTGCTTCACACAGGGTTGGTGGTGAAGTGTGAAGTCGGTGTCTTGGGAAACAGAAGCTTCAATATGGTTGAAATTGGGGTTGGAATTTGTGCTACTGGTTAGCTTTTTTCTTCCCCCCCGATATGTACAACTTTTTTATGAAGCAATGTTCGTGTCGTTGAAATTCTGTGGTGTGATTTTTGGATTCGTTTTTGTTCAATTGTCCGTTTAGCTTCTTTTGTTTGTTCGTTTTCCAATTATTACTTTGCTTTTATATAGTTACAGATTCTTACAAATTTTTAACTGATTTTTAAAATAATAATTTATATGCTGTAAAAACTGACTTCATTTATGCTTCAATGCTTGATTGTTGCTTGCCTTGCATAAAGATCCAAAATAGTTTTATTTTTATCAAATCAAATCAATATGGCACATTCTAATGAACGTAAATTATTGAATATTTGCAATATTTTATTACATAGCTCTGTCTCTTTTGGCTGTTGTGTCTGAAAAGGTTATAGCAAAATCAAATTAAACCTTTTCAGACTGAAAAAAAAGTTAACTTAAAAAGAGTTAGCTAAAAATATGAGTAATTTTTTTTAATTTTAGTAGATTTTGCGACCACTGTGGTAATATACATAATTATGTTTCCTGTTAGAGAACTAGTAAAATAAATGTGTAAGTATAATAAAATTTAAGAAACTACACAAACTTTGAGAAAATGTGAAAAAAGAAACTGCTCGTGTTTAGAAAAATGTAAATTTTACACGGATTTGAATTATTTTACTTTGTAACTCTTAACACAAAATCACAAAAGAAAAAGAAAAAAATGAGGGTAAAACTTTGCTTTGCTTTGCTTATTATTTGACCCTGATGCTCTAAATTGAAAGCAATTCAAACTGTCCTTTGTTTACTTAATTTTCTTAACCACCACACACTTTCTTCCACACTCCACTGGGCTGAAGATAGCTGTCACCGTTAGACACGAAATTAGTTACACCTCGCTATGATTACCTAATTTTCTACCGCTGCTGGCTATGTCATTTTGCCGCCTGCATTTTATGTACCAATAAGCAAAAAGAACAAACACGGTGGAAATCGGTACCCTCCGGAAGGAAATTGCAGTTAATTTTGAACGTTTTGTTTTTCCTTCTCGTTTCGCCAACATATCGATACTTTGCAGTACTAGAAATTATGATGCGATCATAGCGAGAAGGAGAGAGAAAAAAAAGAAACAAATCCATTAGCAAAAAGTGTGGCAAGAAGTTTCTCTTCCAGAGCAGAGTCCACGAGTAATAATTAATGGCGCTTTTTGTGACAGCAATTTCATCCCCATCCAGGGGAGGGGCGGGGGGAAGCAAGATGGTCGATCACTAAATGATTCCTCGATTAAGCACAAGCAACTTTCTGTGCTTCCGCAAAACGCAAAACAGTACGCTTTTCCTTGTCGTCTTTCGTTTTTTTTCCCCCTTTAACAACGTGTGCTACTCTCGGGCCCTGAATCCATTTCACACCTGCTGACGTGTTATACCGCCATCGTAAGCCCCATGGTGGCGAGGCACACCAAAAGGAAGTAATTTAATTTTGTCGCCCAAGCAAGCGCGGGGGTCGGTGGTGAGCTTAGCGAGGTGAAAAATTTGTGCCACTTCCGCTTACGACTGCTGCCTTACCAGCACCAGGCATCGTTCTTGGTGACTATTTTTTTTAAACTGCACCACAAACCACATGTAATGGAGAGAAGGACTCCCAACCCACAGCAAGGAGGCATTTCATTTTGCTTGTGAAGCTTAGCGATGGGCTTAACGTGCTGGTGGTACCATTTTCGGTTACGACCGCACACCAGGTGGTGTTGCTTTATGTGGGGTCATTCGCGTAACTTTCCGGGTCAAGATTTCCGCCATCGTTTACTCTGACAGTGTTTATTGATTTTAAGGCCCTATAACCATCAATTGAAACACCCGAAAAGGAAAGCCCAAGACGGGAAAAATCTTGCCACCATAATCGTTAAGGGAAAAATGGAAAGGTTTTTTTTTTTGGGTTTTCACTCAACCGGTGGGTGAAATATTTTAAGAAACCAACCCCCCCCCTCCCCCACCCATTTGAACCCGTTTCGCATAAACCACGAAGGTGTGAAGTGAAAATGAAAATAAAGAAAACATATTCATACGCCGAAAAAAGTGAAATTAATTTACGACTATTCGGCGTATGGTTTGCACGAATGCTTCCTCACCCCGAGTGTCATGCTGAGCATGATTTATGAAACACGGCAGCACGGCGCACCTACCAGTTTGCTCACAACGCTGGGATGTGGACACTCTTCCTGCTTGATGTTTATTGTTTCACATGAGAGCAGATAGAAATTGATTTAATGAGTGTTGTATAAATGAATTTGTAACGAGTGAAGGTTTTGTGTTATTTTTATCTAATAAAAAAAAGGTAAAAACACACATTCAACAGATCAACCCGGTTCTCTGGTGTGTGAGCTCTTTCAGAGGCTCTATTGCCTTCCTCATCAGTCCGGATATATGTCAGCTGGCAAATACACGTGATTCCGTTCGATAAAACCATTATTTCTGATGGATTTACATTCAACCGTTCCCCTGGTCGGTTCACAGACGAATGCGGATTTCCCCATAACCCTCCCTCCCGGGTGGTGACTATAATCATTCTAATGCACTTATGATTAAGTTATTCCCTCACCTTAATGTCTTTTTTTCGTCCGACACGCTCGCTCGCTCTGTCTTACAGGCGCACTGTCAACGTTTCAGCGACGTGGCAGCAGCAGTTGGACTTTCTCCGATTCCGTTCGTTCGGCTGGATGCGGACGATGCCGTACACGAGTGCTGGGTAGGGTGGGATTTACATGAGAAATGAGCAAAGACGTTGAAGAGGGATGGAGAAAGAAAAAATAATTTAAAATCAATACTTCCCAAGCGCTGGTTTTGTGGTTCGATTTCTATGCTCTCGATTTTCAAGGGAAAGGGAAATGCGGTATAATGCTGCTGGGCGGATCAGAAGGAAAGGTTTATACCGATAGACCGCAATGAAGAACTGTGGAAGAGATTTTTAAGATGTTTGTTTTTTAAATAAGACTCTCGTGTATTAGATACTACCGCTCTTTGGTTAGGAATTTCAAATTCTTTAAATTCATATTGAAAATTGTATCATAATTCTATGTTTCAAACGAAAAAATTAGTGAATTTAAACAGATTTTGATAAATTCCATTTTTAATTTTGAAATGTGAAATCTTTACGTGAACTTTAAAGAAAGAGAACTAAGTGCCAACTCTCCAATCGAGTCTGAACGACTACTGTCGATTCTGTATGACTCAGGTTGACAGCCAATGAGTCAGAGTGTGTCCGAATGATGCTGTATGGCTGTAGATGAGTCCAGAGAAGTGTCGTTTATTCCAGACAACTCCAGATAGTTTAAAACAAGCTTGAGTGATTTTAGAACAATTCAAACCTATTGAAAGAATACAAGTTTCTTCTAATGCCAATAAATTCTGTCATTTAAAGTCATCAAGACTCATGTGATGTCTTTCGGAATCGATCTGACTCAGTTGAGCTCAACTGAAGTCTTTCAGGTTAATCACTGAGCTCATTCGCACTCATTCGGACACGAACGAATTTATTGGGAGCCATTCGGGCTTGAAGTAGTTCGTACTTGCCGGAGTTGATTCTGATGTTTAGTCGGAGCTAGAATCAAAACTTCATAGACCGAATCGCAGTAGAACTACAATTCTACTCTGCAGCACACATCACTACCGAGGAGCATGAAATCTCCGATGCAGGATAAGATAATGATGGTAAAATAAATAAAACCCCGCTTTATCCAGAAATCGTTAGGAGCCCGAATGACTGTACAAGAACGTTGTAATGAATCACGTTTTTTACGATCGTAAATTACAACATTCTTTACGAGAGATTTCATTTCCTTCCGCCCGTTAGGAAGGAACGCATGATAGAAGCGCAAAGGATCCTCAAATTAAGATATCATTATTGGATGTGGCTACCAACGACCCAAGAAGCACAGTGCACAAGAACTTCACCTCCATTTTTATTCCTTTACCCGAACCCGTATCAATTTTTTTTTTGTTAGAAATGGTACTCAAATCGTTCCAGCTAAAGAGAGAGAGAGTAAAGCATCATAAATCTACTCTCGATTGACAGTGATAGATGTATGATTATGTTTTGAAAAATAGATTGTGGATATTGAAGGCCGATTAGTTGAACTTTGCACGTTTCAAAGGAGTTTTCGGATGCACGTGCAGGACGGAACTGGCCCTGACCGTCACACTGTTCGCTGGGCTGGAGGTGGCGTTTTTTGAACTGCAACCAAGACCTTTTGCGCTACAGATTCACTATCACGGCAATGATGATAATAACACAGAAACACAAACACAATCAATAAACACATTCTCACAAACCCCACCGCTGTATGAATGCAGCCAGCCTGGCTTTCGCAATGAAAATGGCTCGTCAATGTCGCGGCACGAAATATCACTCGGACGTCACGAGTTGCGCCAGGGGAAAGCATTATTTATTTATGCTTTATTCTAGCTCGCGTTGTACAATAGCTTTCCTTCCCCGGTTTCCCTGTCCGCCGCCCTGCAGACGATTGGATAGAGGAGGGGGTGGGGGGGGGGGTTGTTGGTGGTGGCATGATATCGAGCAGGAAGTGCAAAGCATAGACACAGCAATTGCATTCCTTCGCCATCGATTGGCCGCAGTGTAGCCCGGGAAAACAGGGGAGCTAGAATGGAACGCGATGTGTCCTAGATATTGCTGCTGCACATTCGAACACAATAGCTCACGTCCACGTCCACCGTGGTTCGCCGCGTGCTACATGAGCGAGACCGAGGGCTGAAGAAGAGTTGGAAAATCGATATGCCATTTTCCGCCCACCTCGTTCTCAGACTGGCTGGTGTGCGGCAACGACCGAGGGCCGTCCTACATTTTTCTTCACCTTCACACCGCTGGCTATGTGGGCTGAGCAGCACGTATATAAGGGTGAAGTGACTTAACTGTCAATATGATTAAAAATTCATTTTTATCCATCAGCGAAACGATATCACACGCTCCCAATGGAAGGCTTTTACCTCGGTGTGCCTTGGGTGAGATAATCCTGGTCTGCCGGTTGAACCCACACTCGAAGGAATCTCGGACGGTGGGAAAACTATTTCCGGGAAATCTCATATCGATTGCACGCTAAACGGTGTCATAAAAATGGCGCCCGAATGAAACGGCTGCCAATGTAATGTGCTCGGTGGAATATGTGTTTTCCATCCCTTGGCACGCGAGGATAATGCTTAAAGTCCGTAGGAAATGCATTGCCTGAATTAATATTTAATTTCGTTCTACCGGAAAGTGCTTTTCGGTGCCGTAATATAATTATTACAACACGAATTCGGTTCCCAAACGCTTTCCTGTTGGACGAAAGCTGAGAAGTAGGTTTACTGATATCGAGCCAGGGCACAGTCAGGAAAGTAAACCAGGTAATCTTTTAGCATCGATAGCGATTGGCCGTTTGGTCTCTACTTTATTGGAGCAGACTTGCCGGCGTGTTGCCGTATTAAACAGTTCAGCAGTGGAAGTCGTCGACCTGTGAGGTAAACGCTCCCTGAGTGAGGGCCGTCAGACATTACGAGGGTCTTATTATTTCGGGAAAACCGCCGGTTTTCCATACCGTTGGTGACTGAACCAAGCGCCAAGAAGGACTCATTTGCTGCACGCAACGTTCTCATCTGGAGTTTTTTTTTTGTAGCATTTCTCCACCGCGATAGCCCTAAATCCTGGTACATTTTTGTAGGTTAATGCTTGCAGTACCTGGATGCCGTCCGAATGGATTTGTTTTTTTAATAAAGTCATCCAACAAGAAAAATAAAATAGAGTGCTGCAACATTGTTTTTCTTCAACCAATTTCAACCCAAACGCCCTTACTCTTTAGCACGCCATGAACCCGTTTTTTTAACTCATTGACCTATGTTGTAGCAGCAGTGGTGCAATGATACTGTGCTCCTCATTACTACCAATGAACCTTCAAGGGCTCTTTTGCTTCTGGGTTTTCTCCCGAGCTTTGGGAGACACCGGCTGCTGGGCGTCTCTACTCCGGTCACAAGATATTATCCGTCTGGTAATTAAGTGTGCTGGGAACGGTTTCCCGTGTATCCGCGCCTGCAGGGACATTGGCACCGCCACGTGATTTCTTCGTGCTTTGACGTCCGAGAGCTCGTGCTGGAGAGCTCCATCGTGTGTTTAGATTTGATCGGACTCCTGGGACGCGTGTTGGGGTTATGTTTCGTGCGAGCTGAAGGCCTTGCAAAGTTTTCCAATAAATCATGATTAACACTCCTTCATCTCGCTCCCTTTGGCGAGACCACGCACGTACATGTGTTGCGTTTTTCCATATCCTTATATCCACTGTGCCGCAGAGCCGTAGCATACGGATTTTGAGCGATCGATGGCGGAAAGCTGCTGGCTGGAGAATAAACTTCTCATGCACATTCACGTATCTCGGTTCCGTTTTCCGGCTAGCGCTGCATGGAGCAGGGTGAAATACGTGTTGGGAATAGCGATAGGCACTGAGCGTGCTTTAAAACTACAACGAAAAGAGTTACCCGTTTGGATGTGCATGGGCATGGGCGGTGCTGATATAATCTAGAACTTGAACCGAGACAGGATTGTGCCAGGGATGTGCGGGTTTTTCTGTACAGTTTCCATCAAAGGTCACGGCAATGGGGATTTGTTTCTTATTTCGGAGAGTACCTCAGTTGCAAAATCATTCAGCAGTTTCTCAGTACTCCAACTGCCAGAAGACTGTTCTTCATCGGACAATTTATCATTGTTATGGCTACGTCCAAATAACTGGTGTGTTTTTAAATCATAGTCTTGCTTGTAGAGTATATCATTGAATGCAACATTCAAAAAAATTTTAAGGATATTTAAGAACTTTCCATGGTCTGGAACATAGCCAAGTTTTGGGAGGATATATTTCCTATTATTGGGTAGTTTTTGGGCTGTGCTGAGGTGGACTCGGGCTAGTTTTTGATGCAATCAGGAGAAGAGAGGCAATTTCCTTGTCTCTTTCTGCTATTTCTTATCCCTCTTTACCATAGTTTGTGGTTGTTCTACATTAAAGAAGTTTTATTCATCTTGCCACCGAGATTATAAGATAAGAATATTTTTTGCACTAAGTGTGAATCAGATATTTGGTTTTTTTTTAAAGTTAAAGGTTTTTGATAGTATATTATAGGCATTTTTATAGCATACTATTTGTTTGAATTGCAGTTTCAAAGTTTTTTGTCAAGTTTTCTTGACCTGTTAGAGCTTATAGATATTCAATATGGTCTAGACGTGAAACTGATGGAGGCTTCTGTAACAGGTCTCGTGCCTAGAATATCAATCCGTGAATGGCGCAGAAATTAGTTTTGAATTTCTTTTAAAATTAAAAAAAAAATTACTTCCCCCAAGCCCAAATTGACTCAATATTTTCTGTGACTGGATACCCGCAACAGAATATTTTGTCTTGTTTATTCCTCAGTAAATATTTCCTACATTTTTCATTATGGTGAAGGATTTGTACCCTACGTGTGAACTCCCATTTACGCTTCCAAAGATTGTTTTTGGCAAATTTGAACAATGTGCAGTGGAAAACCCTACGTTATCTCCTTCAGGGAATTAGTATCATAAATTACCCCGAACGAAACAAATGACATCCCCCCAAAGGCGCACTTAAACTGTCCCGGAAAACTATCATTTGCGTCACAGCCCTGTTTAACGGGACGACATTAAGCAATACCAGCAATTGCAACAAGAATCGAAAAAACGTCTTCTCCAGCATCTTCAACAGATGTTGACATCACGTATTCGCTGGCAGACGTGGAGAGTGTAAACGGGTTGGCTACGGGCGGGTTGGAGCACCAGGTTTCCTCCCCTCTAACTCACCAAACCCAATCCACACAATCCTCCAAACCTCTTCAACGCTCCAGCATCGAAACCATGCGACGACCATGCGTTAGAACGAGGGAGTGTTTCGCCTCTGTGTCTGACTCTAAATCATTTCGCTTTGTTGATTTTATCAACGAGCCTGCTGCTTCTCCAGCACTAACTGTGTGTGTATGTGCGCTCCGTTCTGTTCACGGTTCAGTGGTAACAGCGAAGATGCATAGTATGCATCGCTGACTTCGTGACATTGTCGTTCGTGTAGAGAAGCGATCACTATGCACCGGGGCGCAGATTTGCAGCTTAGCCACGGCGCAGAACTTCACCGGGAGCTACCCGAGCTGATGCTCTGGAAAGATAAACATTGATGCAGGCCCGTGTAGATGCAGTTCTTTCGTAGCTTGTCTTCCCCAGTGCCAAGAAACGCCAGTTGCGTACAAATTCGCAATCTCACAGAGACATTCTCCCTCGGCGCGTTGCCGGATGTGCTCCATATCCGCTAAATCGGGGAATTTTTGCTTCGCTCTGGCTTAGTTGCACTAAACGGTGGGGGGTGTGTTGCAACAATTTCCTCCAACGATCGAAAAAAGGCGGTGGTTGCACCGAACAGCTTGATGCCATTATTTAGCGGCAAAGCTAGCACTCCGGTGGATTGCGAAATATTGAGCAACGAAAGGAGCATTTTGGTTGTGCACCGCCGGTATGTGTGCTGTGTGACAATTTTGCTGCCTCGTTGCTGCATCGTCGATTATTGATTCGCTTTCGCACTCTTTCCCAGCCATACACATTTCGCTGCATTGCGCGGCAAATAAACAGGAGGCATCGCATAAGCATGGTTCCGTAAAAGCCAAGCAAAAGAGCATTGTAAATATTGTCATTCTTTCGCGCTTTCGGTTGCACTATGGTGGGAACGTTTTGTGGGTGGCGCAAAACGGTTCACTAGGAGGGAAAGTAAAAAAAAACTGCATACAAAAGACATATTGCTTTTCGAAAAATGCATGCTGGCAAAATGCGCTGTATTGATTTTTCTGTGACAATAAGCATTCAAGAATGAATTTGAATTTATTTATAGTGTTCAGTCGAACGTTTGCTTTTCTTGTTTCGAGATATAGATATGATGGAAATTGACAAATTTTTAATTTTTTTTACCAACTAAAAGTCCTGCTGGTATTTCTCTTTGTTTTCAATTTCATATTTTATGAGTGTCTTATTTGTTTTAACAAAGCTCAAGCATTAAAGTAGGCAGACACTCAAAACTGTTCCTGATTCTATTTTTAGTTTCGTAAAGGAAGTCTTATTAATTAATTTGTTTTTTAATTAATTTACAACTTTTATTACAATTTCTGTTCTATGGTTTCATTTTTCTCAATTATTTATTCTAATTACCAAATTTTCAGGATGATTTTTTCATATAATGTTCTAGTTTTGCAGCTTTTGCACTGTTTTGTTTGTGTATGTTTCTTTCGTATTTTATTTGTGTCTCTTAGCTTGTGTTTTAGTTCTCCCTTTTCTTCTTCTATCTTACTATTTGAGTGTTATGTTTTCTTTATCATGATGTTAGCTTAGTTTTATTTTCTTATTTTTATTTTAAATTCGATTGATTGTGTGCTATGTTTTAAATCATAATAGGCATAATTTAAATTTATCAGTTTGTTATTTTAAAGATAAACGCTAGATTTAGTGTTATTTCAAAAATTAAATCAATTTTTCTATCTTCTTAGTATTTGACTGTTCTTTTTATTACACCCAGGAAAAGGATTAAATTTAGCAGTAAAATGAAGAACGTTCATTGCACTATATCACTCCTGCACAGAAAGGCACAAAAACCCTCCTAACAATTAATTTGCGTCTTTCCCTTCTTACCTTAAATACGTTTCTCAACGTTTTGTTGCACTTGCAGCTCTGCGTCGCGGATGCACCATGGGGTTTGTGTTTGTCTCACGCAGCACAACATTTTACGGAAGCCGGTTTCTTTTCCTTCTTCTGTAGCTCAATGTAGCTGGTAGTTAAGCGAATAAAGTTCTTTCCGTCACCGCCGCCGGCATAAAACACCGGCGCAAAGTGTGCAAAAAGCCGGAATGTTCATTTGTCAAATGAAGGTTCTAAGTGAAACATAAGGGGGGGGGGGGAGAGAGAGAGAAAAAAAGTGTAGTCCCATTTGTGCTGCAAGGTTTTGTAATTAGGTGGAGTTTTAATTGAACGCAATTAGAGCTTCCGCTGACTGTGCAGTATTCCTGGAGAGAGAAACATGCTTTTTTCACCTTTTTATGAGTTCCCCTATCATTGCAATATTTCATTACAACCTAGTCCCTTCCCTCGGCGATGAGCATCTTATGCGTTAATATTTAACAGAGGAGCAAAAGCTGCATAAAGGGTTTAAGAACAAACAGTTAAACCACCGGTGATTTGTGGGCCTGAGCATGACATTCAGGCACTGTAAAGATGGAGAAATAATTATTAGTTTTCACGCTACAGAGCTGTCTCACTAACGTTGACACTGCATTTGCACCCGTTGTGGCTCATTATCCGGACGCTGCAAATGCCAGTAAATGTGGAAAGTGTTGGGTGTACCTTAAACTCAAAGACAGTGAGCTGCACGTTGTCAGCTGATTAGTGTCGTTTGTGGGTAGGTTTCTGTGTAGAGCAGCTTAAGGAGGGCTTTAAGGGATTTTACTGCGAACGTGTGAAGGGGCAACCCTTGCGATGTAATATTTTTATCCCTCACTTTTCGTTTTTACGGTGACCTTAACACACTAAAACCTCGCCGCGAGACGCACCGATAGTTTATTTCCACTAGCAAGGGCACACGAAAAGGGAACGAGAAAATGGATGAAAACACACTGTTTAAACAAAAATTTCGAGCATAAATCTCATTCCCAAAGAATGTGCTTTGATTTGGAACATTTTTGGCTTTAGTATTTAACTATTTAAAGCAAACAGTCTGACGAACTTTTCCCATCGGAGCATACGTTTGACTGGTTGGTTTTTTTTATGTTGATGTTAAAAAGTCGAGATTCGTTTCGTTCCATTCCGACCTCACTGTGTGGGGCTGTGTGTGCACACCTCCGTTGCGTTGAGAAAATGAGCGTTTGTTGCATGTTGATCTTCCCGCTGCTTGTGTTCCCTTGGTGTTGACCCAGTTATCGTGAGCTGAAAATGTGCTGCACTGTACCATTCGTCTATGATGGACGCACGGAGGTGGATGAAGAAAAAACAGTGTGATCACACACTGGGACACTGACGTAAAGGAGCGTACAATGTGTGAGGTTGATGGGGTGTGTGTGCGCGTTACTGTTTATGCTCTTCACATATGAGCGGTAGGTCCCTGCCCGAAGACCGCCCGTTCCGTTACGCAATGTACCGAGTTTTCTGAACAAGCCTGGCAAGACGGTTGGTGACATTCATCTGTCAAAACTATGGACAAACATAACAATAGGGAACAGTGACGTGGCTGTCTAAATGGGTTGGCTTTCAAAGCTGCTCGGAATGATGGTGATGGAGACTTCGAGCGATTAGAAGAGAAACAAGTGAGATGAGTATGGTACCGTGAGTGAGACAAATTACTTCACCTTTTTGAATTTGAATTAATGTTTCAGTGTTGTTAATCTTTTTTTTGTTGTGTTTTTATTCGGTAGTAAAGACCAGGCCGTATTGCTATCTGTATTTCGATAATATTAGCTAAATTTTAAAAAACTAAAATTTGCAAATTCTTAGCTGTTTCAAATTTGAATATGATCGGTGGAATCGGGGATGTTTACACTAATTTAAATTCTATTTATAATTAAGAAAAAAGGGTCATATATAAGATGAAGAAAGTAATGAATAAGAATGGATATTATTTCTATTATATGCTTAGCAAATGTGAATTAAGAAAACTCTTCATGAATTTGAGTATTTAAAAAGCACCGTCGATTCAGTGTGTTCAGTTTAAACTAAGAAAGATGTACGACATAATATTTTGTTATAAAAAACTCTACGCTAATATCAACAACAACAAAATTTGATGAAGACAAGGAATGATAACGTATTATGTTGCAACATAAATTATCAAATACGAGTTGCCGAAATATTTTAGTTTTCGTGCATTCAAGGTTGGGGAGTTTTTGGAGACTTAACTTTTTTCATTCTTATTTTATCTAGTTTAGTGGTAATTTTATGTATCTTATTTTATTTTGCTGGACATATTTTTATACTGTAAGATTGTTATTAAATTGTCTGGCAAAGCTTTTTTTTTAATTTGGAGGAGAGCGGAGTGCGAGAATTAAAATTCTCTTAATAATATAAAATACTCGCAATAAAGCATTGAAAGCAATAACACAATTGAATCAACTTTTAACACACGTTATCCTTGGTATGAGCTAACGCTTCAACGCAAACTTGCGGTTTGTATGACAAACATTTATGTGCAATGTCCCGATCGCATGTACAACATGCAAAACGTCATGCTGCAGGGAAAATTGTCTTCCATCTAATGGTTCACGTATTGCTGGTGTCACGTATCGTTACCATTACCATTGCTCTTTCCAACAGTTCGATCGTTGTCGAGTGTTGTAGAATTGCACTACATAAATAATGCAATCGAATTGAGTTCTAATCGGTCCGGGAAACGAAATGCATCGTTTAATCCTGTCTCGTTCGGAGCTTGTCGCTGTGGATTGGTTTGCATGCGGTTTGCTAGTTCATGCTGTGTTTAATGCTGTTGAATGCTCAATAAAACACCGGTCCTATCGCAGCGGGTATTGAGTGGTTGGTTTTAGTTAAATGGGTTCTCTTTTTATGTTGCTTTTAAGGGTTACGTTTGGTGAGGGTTTATTGAGATGTTTAAAGAGATTCGGTGTTTGAAATTCATTTTTAAGTTTGTTTCAAAAATGATTTGGTCAAGAGCGTTGTGATTGTCTGCTCACCCAATTTAAACGCCTGTCCGACGAACATGCAGCCAACAAATTTATATCACTGCAATTAAAGCTATTGCTTATAATTAGCTCCTTTTCTACAACCATAAAATGTTACTAAACATACCACTGCCAAAAATAATCGCGTGTTTTTTTTGCGTTTTAATGATCACTGAGCATTAGAGCATCATCCTACCGACCTGTAGTACCGATCTGTGTTACGCTCCATCCCCCCTTGCAAACCATTTTGTACAAAAACAAAACCATCCTCAAAATCTATTTACGTAGAGAAACGCATCCCACTACAACTAAACGTGATGGCGTGAGGCGAGGAGGAGGAGGAGGGGCTGTTTTTGCGTTGCTCGATATTAAAAGTGTGCTGCTGCTGGCTGTTGTACGGTCACTGTCTCTCACCCGCCGGTCAAAAATCACCCCTGACGGTCAGGAGCGGAAAATCGCGGAAAACGTCTTAAAATAAAACTTCCCCCATCTCCCCTCCTTCACACCCAAACGTGACCAACTCGCCCTTGCATCTCCGGTGCATCGAAAGCGAAGGTGTATGTGTAGCCTGTAAAGTGCAACAAAGCGGCCCATGCTGTGGATGCACTGAGAGAGAGAGAGAGAGACAGAAAGAGAAAATAAAAGCAGACCCAAACAGCACGTAGCGATTGTAACGTAGCGCGAGAGCAGCATGAGTCAGAGAGGAAAGGTGTTTTCCACCCTCCAACTCCCCCCCCCCTGCCCTCCTCCCCCTGTGGGTGATTTTACCCTTAGGTCGGGGTGGGTCAAAAAAAGCATCATGTATCAGTTGTCGGCAACGGTGGGTTCATTTCGGTTGCGCCGGTGGCTTCGCCGATACTACGCGCGCACGCGTGTGTTTTGTTGCGTTGGCGCAAAACTAAAGGAAACCGCACGTGTTTCGTGGTACAGTTGGCACGAAAATTTGTTCGCAGTTTTGCCTTGCGTTCTGATAATACTTATCGAAGCAGTGGAGTGGAGAGGAAGGAAAAAAATCCCCCCTTCGTACCTGGTACGTCACCCAAAAAGTGGGTTTAAAAAAAGGAAAGTGACCTTATTTGTGTGTGTGTGTGTGGGCTAATGTAACGGGGCGAAAGAACCACCTTCCGTGCCTGGAGCAATCAATTGGTGTTATCACTGCGGTGCAAAATTGGGAACGGCTTGACACGAACAGGCAAAATTTAATTTACGTTCAACACTAGCGGCCGCGGGCTAATATCACGGGCCTGTGGCCTCATAACACGGCATGATTTAAAGATGCTCTCATAATATGTTTTTCTTAATGTGCAAAGTATTTTAATCCAATAAATCTTTGGCAGTGGTGCTTCTCAGCCGGCTCAAGTTTGTGTATGTGCGTAAAATTTGGCTGCTAAAACGCGGTCGTACCGCGTGCTGAAGAAGAGAACACGCCAAACATAAGCCAACCGCAACCGTAACGCATCGAGTATTGAGTGACCGATTGACCTGTAAAGTGTCTCGCAGAAGTGGCGCAGAAGAAGGTGAAGGTGTTGTACTTCAAATTTGATGAATGGTATTTAACGCGTAGCAGTGAAAGGGAAGGGTGGTGGGGGGGGATAGCACTAACCACCTTACCGCTGAAGACAGGCTAAAGGCTTGAACTAGTGGCCCGGTCCCGTTGCGGTTAAGCATCTATCGAAGCATCGAGTCGTTAGCATCTCGTCGGCCCGCTGCCGCTGCAGCCAGTTGAACAACGGGTAAGGTTAGCATGTTGATTGGTTTTTAACGACGTCTCGCGGTGGACGGGTGACTGAGTAAAAAAAAAACCGAAATCAAGTCGAGTTGTGTTGAGAGGCAACACACATACTAACCGAAGGAAAAAAAAACGAAACCAACAGCATAAGCCTAACATACGCTCGGGACTAATTGAGGGAACTGGGTGCGTTGTAGTTCGGTGTCAATATTCGAACCGAGCGGTGTGTAACGGTGAAATTTAAGAAGCATCTACCGGCCGAAGACGGATCGTGAAGTTCACTGTGAAAGGCACACCTGCTAGGGAAAGGAAAAGGGGAGAGGGTACACGTGAAAATACTCATCACTGTTTCGTGGCGATGTGTCTAGGACCGAGTGGGTGGTGGACGATGACGTGCTTACATAATTACATCGCTATCTGCAAGTAATCTGCCAGGCGTGACTATGCCGTCCAGGTGTGCCTCGCCGTCTGCCGGTTCCCACGAGGGTACACAGCAATATCGAATAGGAGTGGAGTTCGATACGGAAAGACGTTGTGCGACTGGTACGCTTTACTTTCGGAAAGGCATGCTTTTCTTACGTGCAATTATAATGATTCGCTACTCCGGAATTTGCCGGTTTTGTTATTGCTTGAGCACGATACTGGTTAAAGCGAACATTATGAATAAGGATTCCGATCAAGAAGATTCATATAAAATACGAACTTTGTCAAGTAACGTATCTTCAATACTCTCAGAGGATATGAATCATTGTTATGATTTTTTAGGGTCGTTACTCGTTCCTAACCGAGGTTTATACACCTTTCTGGAATCTATGAAAAAGACAAAGATAATTTTGAATTTAAAAGTTCTTTCTAAAGTTCTCATATCACTAGATGTCTTAGTATTCCAGGAAATGGCTGTAATCTATCATTTCTCTATACTGCTCAAGAATGTTTTGATGGAAGAGTCTTCCTGATCCAGCTATTAGAATCTTTGCCCAAGATGATCTGGTGGAACTGTTACTTCTCAGAATGCTTTAATTGCTTGCTCAGTTAGCCAAAATAGATGCCCAGATTGAATAGGACTAATGTCCGTCGAGGATCAAAAGATTTATGCGATATACTATATCTCATTTTATGCATTTTTCGGCTGCGTATTGGATACAAAGTCACTGGTTAAAGTTTATTCTTATATTGATTCCGATATCATTGTTTCGGTTTGCTGGGCTAGTGAATATGGCAGCCTGGACCTAGGAAATTACAAGCCACGATTGTGATTCGAAACCTATTTCTTTCCTTGCGCGTACAACTGGTTATTATGCTAGGGGAACATCAAGTCACAGATAGCCAAACACCACATGAGGGTCAAGTCGTTGCTGCCAGAACTTTAGACCAGATCTTCTTTTAGCTTTTTAATGATGAAGAGGAGGAAAAATTTGCTCGGACGTTTGTTTTAGACCCCGTTCTTGTTGTGTTTGTTTTTGAAAATATTTGTTATCTTAACTGGGAAAAATATTTAAGATTCTATCTATCATTGCTTTATTGTTTTAATGATATTTTTAAATTATTCTTGTACATCAAAGTCATCTAAAGTTATGCAGCGAATAGAATCCTTGGAATACGGCAAAAAATAGTCTATAACTATCTCAAGTATGTGCTTAGTGTAAATGACAATTACCTGAATAGTTTACTTTAGCAATTTGTGTGATATTGAATGGATTCTTTCGAAAAGGTACAATTTTTTTTTCGAACTCAAAGACAGGTGTGCTAGTGCCATCCAACCGTTCACACGGCAGTAGAAAATAAAAGTTTTGCTCTCCTCACGCTCGCCGCGGTAGTGATTCACTCTGGTTTTGCCGCTCTGTTGACTTTCGAGCCACTGCTCCAATTTCGACCCCCTTAAAGTGAAGTGTGCACGTACCCGCGCGATAGTACTGTACACGCCATTTCACGACACGCCGGTGGGCGATCGTTAACGGGAGCATTATAAAATTGCCAAACGCGTTTCCATGCTGTGCAGGGGCTGCCTTGCGGCTGAATTGTGCGAGAAGTAAAGAAGTGTCAATCAAATTTTCCAACGCTTTTGTGTGGCTGTGTGTGGACGTGAGAACCGAAGAAAAGGAAAAACAGATCTCTCCCCCGCTCGTGTCAAAGGTTAAGCTGTGTCTCGCGAGCGACGCCCCGGCGCGAACATTGTTGCACCTTTATGGTTATGATGCTTATTATCAAGTGAATTACCCCGGGTGCGACGCCACCGTTTGCTGCTCTGTTTTTTTCTTAAAGTTTTTATTTCTTTCGAGTCGTAAAGTGTCGGCACCGTGATTTGTGCAACATGAAGCGAACCATTTTTATTGGAGCCATATCGGAGTTGTGCCATAGTGACGAGGGTAGGTGGTTGCCGCGAGAGCGAAGGGAGGCCCGTTAAAATCAACCACAAAGGTGACGGCGCTTCGGGGCACTTCCGGAAAAGGCAATACGGAACGGCGCAGCTGACAGTTTCGAATTGCACTTAATTGTTTTAACTTTCTTTTCGCTTGCGCTCGTTGTGTGTTTTTTTTGTTGCACTGCTTCAAGACACAGATAATTGGTGCGACGTGCATAAAGGCATTGCGGGACGTGTGCAGTTTCCCAAACCGACCGACACGGGACACATTGCTGCACTCTCGAGCGCGCTTGTCTTTTATTCGATTTGGGGGTTAATTTTTAATGTGCTTTAGCTGAATGGGTAAGATGGGGGAGAGGGTGCAACATAGAAGAAAGGACGGGCGGAAACAAAAGCTGCCTTTGGCCCGGGGTGAGATCGGGCGAAGCTTTACCGCAATGGTTTGCAAAATTGTTGGGAAAGTGACACTAGCGTGCGCGCAGGGGAGAGTCAAACGGCGCGTCGGCTGTAGAAAGCGAAGAATGTGGGTGTGTGGGTGAATGTGCACCGTTTTTGGCATGTGCACATGCCTCGACAAGCCGGCAAGCGGTTGACATTTTCGCCGCTGAGGAAGAAAAGAATTGACAATTTTCCACCCGCTTTTCCATCCGCTTTCAACTTAATTTGTACTGCTGCTGCTGCTGTTGCTGCTTCTTGCCTTGGCGCACGTATTTGCCGTGCGGTCGTAGAGCATCTCAGATTAACACTCACGTTTTGTTGTTCTGCCTTTCGTTCGTTTTGCGCGGAGGCGTTGAAAGGTGACACGGTTTTTCCCGACGTTGTGAGGGACCGCACCACTAAGCACCTACTTGCTTCTACCGGTCGAGAAAGCGCCTTTCGTCGATGGCAAAGTGCAAAACCCCATGCGCAAACCCTCCCCCATCTCCCCTCTTCCGGGGAAGGGGGGTTGTCCGATGGGTGGATGAGCGTAGGTGTGACATCGCTCCGGGAGGGGTGCACCAAATTAAACTTGGCGTAACACTGAAGCGTGGGCTTAATTTGATTGGGAAAAGTCCATGGAGAAACGGAATGCGACCGTGTCTTGCTTTGCCCGAGGCATCGGAAGGAAATGACTCGCTACTTAAAATGAAACAGCTGATTTGTACTTGTTACAGTTTGCATTGTTTGGAAGAGTGTAATGAGTAACCTCTCCTTACAAGAGAGTTTTTGTAATTTAATTTATTTTTAAATGCTGAGCAAAAAAGCACCTTAACTGTATAACTCTACGAACAACACCTTGAAGTCTCAATAAAGCAATCCTAGGTGTTTGGATCATTCAAGGTCACAGATCTGCTTACCAAGACCGCAACCTTGTGCCGATGAATCACTAGCTGCTCTTACCTGTTGAGAGAGAAGATCCAAGAAAGAACTGTGTATCTCCGCAGAGGCCGATGATGCTTAAGTACAAAGTAATCGTAAGGGAAATATGATATTGCGTACCTACCTCATGGTAACGGATCGGCAGTAGTTCGAATTTCCTGTTGGAGCTTCTATGAAGTTATTAGAAGCCATGCAAACAAGCACATTTAATTGATATTATGTTTCTCTTTTCTCTTTGCTTGCAGGTGAGCTATGAAGTAAACCGATGTTTTTGAGAAACTTATGAAGAAGGAAATGGTCGGTGTAAGTCTTGTTCAGACCATCCGGTCTTTACTTTATCGCTCTCTCATGAAGATAAATTAAGCAAGGCAAAACATGTTTGCTTTTCCAAGCTTATTTTTGGAGCACACCAAAGTGTAGTCTTAGGAAATGTCTACACAAGAGCTTGGGAATGAAAATACGGCTTGTTCAAGAGAATCCCTGGAGGCTTTTATGTGTGCTGCATCCAATTATGCTTGCTCTTTTCTTTGAGTCTTTATAAGCTAGCGCTCGAAACGTATTCTCAAGCTAGTAGCTACCGGCAACTGTTGGAATAAATTGAAACAGACGTAAATAATAATAATTTTCCTTTTTCCGGGTTTTCAAAAGCCCACGGGATAGGCTGTTTGGACGTTTTTTTGGGAAGCAAAATCTCCCGGCATAATATTATTCCATTGTTACAACGTCCCAAAGAAAAAAAAAATCCTCACCAAGATGCAAATTTTTGCAGTACATATGAACCCTTTTACAAATCGTCCAGCTCTGTCTGGCCTCCCGGCTCGACTTGTTCAGAAGATTTGTAAGGTATGTGCTGCTGGTGCCGTTGCCACAATGCCCGCCATTTGCATATAGCAATGGAGTTACGAAATTTCAGTTCATATGCAAGGGATGGCAAAGGATAACGATAATGGGAGTCCTGCAGTCCGTTCAAATAGTAACGTCCATTGTTCTGGTCTTTATGTGGTGAAGAGTGGTGGGTGTAATGCTGTGGAAGTTGTGGTTTTTATTTCCCCCCCACTCTGACCTGGCTCGTAGCTGTGGCTGTAAAGGATTAAAATGGGACGAATCTTTTGAGTGCAGGATTTGTTTCGCCCGTTTTGTTTTTTGTTGACGGTGTAAGCCATTCTTTTCATCCGTTTGGCAGTGCGACCGGCACGTTGAGGTTGTGGATGAATTGTTAATCAGGATTAGTGTGAGCACTTTTGGTGTTTATTGTTAGCCCTTTTATATTGGGAACAAGGCATGAGATCTTTTAGTGGGCGAGATTAGAGCTCCTGTTTAGTTCGTGAGACAAATCATAATTTGTTATAAATCTGAACTGTTGCCTCCGAGCTGTAAGGCCATTCATTGCAGTCCTTGCTCCTTTTTTCTGTTCTTTCCCAACAATGAAACTGGAAGTGAAAATGTGTATTGATCGCTTTCAGGCGCCAGCCATCCTGTTGCGATTGTTTGTTGGCATTGAATGTTGGAGCGGACTCTGCTTGGGAAGCACAGGAAAGAATGAATAAAAAAATCCCGACAGAGAAAAGCAATCCAGACATAACAATTGGTGCCAGAGTGGGGCGTCCGACAAGCTTCAAGCGACAAGCGACAAGAAAGTGGAATAGACGGTTAGATGACGAGATGAAATAGTTTCTATCGACTGCACGACGAATATTGGGCACGATTCTTTAGTATAGTATAGCGTATAGCTTGTGGTTGCATCAAGTCGAAAACTGGAATCATCTTCGCCGGCTTGTTATGTCAGGTCTGGGGAGAATACATGCAGTAAACATTAACGTGAGAAGTGTTGTGCACGGGGTTTGGCACGGTTCCATCATGAATGTTATTGCTGTTGTAGGTTGGTAAGAAGTGGTCTCTTGATGACACTTGGAAAAAATACTGAGCGAGAGCGGGTTTGGAGGAACGAAGAAATGTTAAGTAGATCTTGTAGACATTGTTAATGCTATCTTTACACGGTTTGCTTTGTGAACCAATAACTCTGTGATTAATGCAGCACAAATTGTGGCATTCAAATTGAGTTTGGGCAAAATCTCGGTAGAAAAAATTGACAGTTTTTAATAATGATTTTCAAATGGTCCAATCCACAAAACTTTTTTGTTATTATTCCATTTCGTTGTGATTCAACAATTTTTCTCGTTGCCCATTGATAAATTGGGACTCGTGCCGACATTCATTCAACAAACCATGCCTCCAAATTTCTGTGAGGATTTTCCAACATCCACCACACCGTTTAGTGCACATGGGGTTTTCCTGCGTTACCGATAGGACGATACCAAAACACGAAAAAAGGTCTCCCCCGAGATTCAGCGCGACGATAAGGCACGTTCCTGCGTCGGTATTTGGACAGCTTGGGTAAACTTGGGCTGAAATATGGTTCCGTTCAGGAATCTCCATGTGACGTCCTGTGTGTGCGTGTAAATGTGTTGGAAGTTTTTTAGTCCCCGTTTTCGGCTTTATCCAACTGGTTGGTGACGTCCAGAGGGATTGGAGCTGAAGAGACAACGTAAGAAGCGAAGGGTGTTGGGCTAGGAAGGGAGCGATATGGGAAACCGTAATTGAAAATATTATCACTATCAATTTGGGAGAAAATGGATTAAATAAAATCAGATTTCTGTGCAACGGGTACTTAAACGTTTCTATATATGGAAAAAAATTTTCGTTCACTGAAGAAGCAAAAGAATGTTTGATGTAAAGCTTCTATTACCCAGCTGCTAACATTTCGCTGCTCAAGTGTCACTCACTGATGAGCAGTAATCCATCAGTCATTCACCCTGTACAGTCGTCGCTCATCATCGCAGCGATAAGGAATCGACCCATCGCCTACATAATCCTAAGGCATCTCTTGACGGCATGATAGGAACGGACCCTCAACCCTCGAGTGTCCTTGTCGCCTGGCTGGCCTGAACAAACCGACCTAATGGGTTGAGTCGGAACTAGGCTGCTGCACTGTTAATGGCTGGCTCTACATACATCCTGCTGCTGCTCCATTTAGGTGTTCGGTTGCCTTTGTGTTTTCCCTTTTTTTCACTACACCACTTTCCCAACCTCAAGAGTATGCCTCACAAGAAGCCTTTCCGAAAGCGCATGCGTAAAAGCTGTGTGTGTGTGTTTATGTGCATGCGTGTCCTTACGTGTGTGTGAGTGTCTGTGGGAGGATAAATCCGCACAGCTCCTCTTTGTACTTTGGAGGGTCCTTTTTTCCTGCCCAGCTTTATTTCCGCTAGCTTCTCGTGTTCCGGAAAAGTGAAAAAGACAAGCGGATGATGTTGGCTCCACTGCGTGTGTGTGTGTGTGTGTGTGTGTGCTTTCATCTGGACGGTAGAAATGGCTTTCGGGCGACATTGCGCCACCCAGCGCCGAGATTACTGCATGAGAGTTTGAGCTTTTATCTTTCCCAGGCTTTTCGAGTTTTTTTACGCTTTCCACTCGGGGGACCACTTTTCCCTCCTTTCACACAGATGTTCTCGCAACGGAAAGCATTAAGGGCGCACGGTGAGTGAGAGTGTTTTGCGTAAAGCTCCAGCAGGGGAGTGCTAAAACGGTGATAAAATTATAAAAAAGCTTCACCGTGTGTGACGGTGGGAAGCGTGCAGCTGGGCAGCAGCAGAAATTAGTGGAGTGGACCAATTGGGTGTGGGCTTTTACTTGGCGGTCGAGATCAGTGAATCACTTTGCATGTGTCAGGTAGGGCTTTTATGGCAGTGGAAGGTAATAGGCATCAGCAGGTGCTACACTGGTAGTAAAATCATTTACACCCTGCCAGATTGAAGTTGGGTTATCGAGCAGGGATTGGAAGAAATAAAAAAAAATGAATTTTTATGAATTCTGTTCATGGTTTTTGCATAGGTTCTTTCATGATGTTTCCGCAAATCAGAAGTTTTATTAAGTGGTCTCAACGATTAATGGCAATTTTTATAAAATCTTACATTTCTATCTTCCTTTTTGATAATTTTATTTTTCAAGTAGTAATTATCTCTTTAAATATTTTAATGATTCTAGATTCTTAACAAATTCTCCTAGTAATGCGCAGAGTTATGAGCTAATTGGATACATTTTTTTTATTTTTAGAGCAGAGTGACTTCTAGATAAAGTTTGTAAAAAAAGTTCATTTTTTAAGATTTTACCCTTGAGCTCATTACTAAAGCTATCAACCGATCTGATAGTTGAGATGGTTGATAGCTGTAGTCAGGAGAAGACGTATTGAATGATTATAAGTAATATCCACTTAATTGCTGTAACTATAGACTTTCTAATTAAGCTGATAGGTTTTACGTTAACAAGCGATCAACTTAAGGCTGTGAATATCGGGAAAAAAGTACTATAAAATATTCTTCATACTAGCATCTTTCCTTGAACCATCAATTTTACTCTTCAAACTTATTAAATAGAAAAAGGCTACTTTTTCACCCTTTTGATTCCGTATATTCTTATTTTTGTTATAATCATCTTTGCAACTAGCAATAGTTTGTGACTGGGTTATCAATATCCACTTAATATCGATTGAAGATGTGTTTTACGATTTGTATGATACGCCATTCGTGCTAGTTAATATTTTTCAAACCATTCCATTTAACTACCATTTTGCACTTTAGCAAAACCTCTCACACCTAAAAGATTCTCTTCAGAAAATTGCATATTTTAATTAATTCCTGAATGCCTTTAGCAAAACTCCCACTTTTCGCCCGACAGGTACGGGAACCAATAACGAGAAAGTTCAATATTTGCTCGTTTAGTGTGAAGTACTCCTCGGAGAATAATTAAGAGGAAACTTCATGCGCACACAAAAAAAATCCTCCCAACATTGAAGGACCCTTCATGGTTCTGATTCTTCTGCCGTTGGTCTTCATAATCGCACCAGGTCGATTCCCGGTGGAACGCAAAGAGCGCAAAGAGAGATATAGAACCTACACCTACCCTACACCGGCTGCAATTTCTTGAATACCAGCGCTAGCGATAGTTGTGTGTGCCGGGCAGGGATAAAATCAATTACCGACAACTTCGCCAAGTCCGATGATGTAGCAATGTACGATCTATCCGTTCGCAATCGGAAAAGGAAGCTTTTCGATGGTCGATAACCGGGGGGGAGTACAGCCAAATGGTGCTACACATATATTCTGTCCCGTGTGACAGGTAGGCACTTTCCCCGATGGCAATTATCCGATAAGTCTGTGTAAGCGTTATTAATTGCAATAAATTGTGTGGGCTGGACGGGTGAGGGGGGGGGGGATTGGGGGGGAGTGACGATGTGGAATGGTTCTGAGCACTTCTAGGTCCGAGTGCACATCATGCCAGGGATAACGCTGTGCTCGGTTGTGGAGATGAAAATCGTACTTGGGAATACCAGGTCCAATGATAAAGAACCACTTCCGTCTTTTAGGGTCATCTTGCTTTTGAGGTTTCTCACAGTACTAGTTATAGTTTCGGGTAAGTTGTGTGATTGGCCCACATCTAGGCACCGCCTGCTACCCTTTTTCTGACATTGGAGTCGAGTAAGCGGCTCAAGTAAGGATTCTACAGGATGCTCAAACCACATACCAGCCAGCCTTGGTGTGGTGCTTCATTTCATTTCCAAGCATGGGAGGAAACAGCTACTCGTGTTTCGTGTTTGCCACCGTGCCACAATAAGGATTGCGAACGGCTCGGTAAACTTTACCCTGCAACGGACGAAACACGGAACCAGGAAGAGGATGTGGGGGGGAGCGTTTAGGATGAAGGTATAATATTTCAAGGAAATAAGAAGCGATTTCATCCTTCTTTGCGCGACCTTGTGCATTACTCCCCGCGGTGCGCTCCCCGCAAGCTTCACTGTCAGGACACGCCAGCGACAGTACACAACCTACCGGCAGTGTGGCATTTTCCTGCCACGATGGCATTTCTTTGTGCCCCAGTTTTGATCCACCCGTGATGCCGCGGATGCGCGGTTGTTACGCAAGAGTAGCTGCGCTTTTGCGTTACTTTCGTTGCAGTTTTCGAAGTTGATGGCCCCTTTTCTCTTGCATTTTAGAGAATGAGAGCGCATCTCGATGAAGTGAAGCGCAGGGGAAGGGGGCGTATGGCAGGACGGGTGAGATGTTTTGTAATCACTGATTGTTGTGACGGTGTGAATGAATGATAAATGCAGCTGGCACTGCGTTAAAAGCATTACTTTATTTGTGTTGCACCTTGGGGTGTGTGTGTGTGTGTTTGTTCTTGAAGGTCTTTTTTTTTGGGAGTGTGTTTGTTCGTTTTATATCTTGTCGAACAATTAGCTTCATCTAACATGATTGAAAAGGAGAAAAACAATTATGAAATTAAATTTTCGTAAACCACATTTAGTAACAATTATTCTTGGCATATTCTCGTTATAACATAAATCGAGCTTATGAAAGCATTAATCAGCATTTAATATTTCTCTAAATTCTCTTTCACCAAGACTGAAAGTTTATCTTTTTATGTTATTTATTTATCTGATTGAGAGTTTGATTCAGACGATACACGATTTATATGTTTTTTTGGTCGATATTTTCTTTCATTTAAATTCTATATCTCGTGTTATGTGTCATTTTAAATATTACGATTATTGGGTTTGACATTTCATCAAAATTGAGCCAAAAAATCCTAAACAGATTTAAAATTAGGCAAAAAAAAACTAGCTCTGTATTAAAATCTTTGTTGCGTCAACTTTTAATCAGATTACATATTATTTTGGCCAGCACAACTAGTTTTAAATAGTTTACTGTAATATAGTGTAGGCTAGGACGGCTGAAAATAGCGTTTTTTTTCAAAATATTAGATGTTTTTACTTTCAAACTATTCAATTAGTGTTTTTTTGCAGTAGTAACGGACAGGCAAATAAATGAATTAGTTTTGAACAAAAACATTTGTTTTCATACCATAGAAACGTCCTGGTCGTATTGCTGAAAACACAGAAAAACGAATGTTAATCAAGAGTACGGTAAAATGTAAAATAATAGATAAAAATCTACCAATGAGGAAATAATTACGGCAAGCCTTACGGCCTGGCTGTTACTATCGAATAAAAAACAATGATGAAATAAATCTATAATGTTAACTCGATAACATTTTTTTCATTTGAAAAGTGTCATAATTTCAATCACTTCCAACGCACCGCGTCAGTACCGGCGCAAATGATGTAATAAAACAATTAATTCCACCAAGCTGACCCAGTGCCCGTGCCGGTGTCTTATTATCTTTCAATTATTTTGCTTCTCCACTTATGCGCACCTTACACTTGAACGCCCATCACCGATCAATTAGTGCGCGAGCTTCAAACAATTTGTTCTCCCCTTTCCCCTCTCTCCCGAGCACGTAGTGTGGCCATTAGCAAAATAATTCTTTTCAATTTGGGGCTTTTATATTTAAAAAAAAATCGATGCAAAAAAAAAGTGTAACAACGCATATAGCACCGTTTTCGGGCTCGGTGCACCGCGTAACATATAAATTAAACAACCCATCCGTTACCGCACCGGCCAAATGGAATGCCGACACTCTTATGCCATTGCTTTGCGTTGGAGGATCAAACGTGCCGGTGCTGGGACGTTTGTGCGATTTTCCACCACACTGCCGCGCTGTGCTCGCTCGTTCGTGTGCTGAAAATATTACATAAATGTGGGTGGGTGTGTTTGGAAAAAAACAGTGAAAGAAAAAACTGCACCAATTCTCATTGCTTTTCTGACTTCCGTTTGGATGCGTGCATGCATTGCACTCGTAAAAAAAAATAGGATTGTAAAGCAATAATAAATGTACATAGCTAAAATACATAAATCTTCTCCCGAGCACTGCAGAACGGCCAAAACAACAACAAACATATGCTTTTCCTCTCGCTTTTTGCGGATGCACCCATAAAACTTTGATCGATTGATTAAGCACGCATTCGGTGCAACGAAACGACTGGACGATGCACAGAAATGATACGAACGAAACGAATAAATAGCCCAACAAAGAGGCGCGAGTCATTTGTGAGTGTGATAGTGATATTTGGGCAAGCTTATCAAAAATTATGTGTTTACCAAACTATTGCGACACTGTGGACGGTAGCGTAAATATTGAGGACACAGCGTTAGTGGAAGCAGAATTAAATGACGGTTTGAAATGACTAGGCTATTTTAATGTGAAAAACTGTTGTGGAAATGCGTCATTGAATTTATTTCCACACGGTTAAAACCTAAAAGTAAATGAAGCAAATAATTTGTTGAAATATGTAAATCTATTTGTCGAGCGACAATTACAGTAGTTAAGCGGTCGTTTTTGGACACGAAAAGAATGCTCTCGCTTGATTTATGGTAATGTTTCGTTGACTCTTGATTGATTTGGTTTTAGATTTGGAGATAAATTTTCTATCATAATTTTGAACGCATCAGCAAATTATTTTGGAGATTTTGGTTTTCAAACTGAACAAGTTAAAAGTTTTTTTTATTCGGTAGAAACGGTCAGGCCGTATTGCTAAGTTAAAAGTTTAATATCCGATTTAAAAAGTTGTGTTATTTTGAATTAATTTAATTTTATTTCAATTTTAAAATACTGTAACGTAAACCTTATTTTTACGATCACATAAACCATCAACCAGTTTTGCATTCTTTCAATTGCGGTTTGTCTAACTTTTCATTTAAATTTGACTTATAAAAGTCGATAGAATCTATTCTGCCTAGGCACAGTTAAAGACTTTATCACTTGTTCTATAAGAGACTTGCAAGCATCTATTTGTCGTTCATGGTAATCGTACACGATGCTCTGGTACATGTACACCGTAGCTAAAAGCTATCTATCTGAAGTTGGTGGTGTATCGTACGTCATAATCCAGAATGTATGGCATTAATTAGCATGAATAATTCTCTCTACCACATCAACCATCGTCCAGGGGAAAGCAAACTCCAGCGCAGAATAATTTTGTGTGTCTGTTTTTGGCTGCGGATGGGTAAAACGGATGCGCCACGCCTAATGATGAAAAGCACCCGGGTGTGTTGTATGAGAAGTGCCCTAGTGCGGTTAAGCCTTCCCGATAAAATGTGTATCTTTCGCTCATTTCACTATATCACACACTGCACTACGTTCGGGTTCGTTTCGCATACATTAGGGATAGTGTGTTGTGGTCGCTTCGGTTCTACGAGTAGCACGATCTTGCCATCAACCACCTTAAATGTTGTGTTCGGTTCACTCTCTATCTCTCTATAAGCCCGCCATAAAGAGTTGACATGGTTCAGTTGCACGGTGCAGCGTCAGTTGTGTTAGCAAGACTTTGGCGTACCGTTTATGTTGCGATGATAATTCGACGTTTCGGTGGCTTACACATTTGTTTGATTGTTCACAGCCGAAAGTTTTTGGGAGATATGTTACGGGCAATAAATTTAACGATTTCATTTATTTCACCCTAGACTTTACAGTGCGATCGTGAGACGTGAACGTTGTGTGGTGAGATGATAATGAATTCATGCATTAGTTTGATGGGTGGTGCGAGCACGATGATTTGTAATAAAAGACTGGTAAAGTTTACTTGTTGCTTTATGCTTCATACTTGCTGTATGTTTTCAGCGCTGGAACCAATTATTTAATTTTTCATAGGTTTTCTATGTAAAGAAGACTGCCGCGTAATGAGTTTTTCGCATAGCGAAAGAGTAAATGAAACGGATTGTACTGGTTCTGTGAGGGTCCACTCCAAGATTTTTGAACAGAAATGCATTTGACTCTTTACTTCCTACTAACTATAGTTTAATTGTAGTAATCTATCTGAGTACATGTTAGGACGTTTTGAATATGTAAAACTTTTTGAATACGAAAACGTACTGGGGTTTATACCAATATTCTATTATAATACTACCGGCAATGGAAGTTTAAGCAATAACTTCTTGCAAGCAGCAGCACCACGAAACATTACAATGTGTTTAGTACACTCAATACAGCAAGAATGCAATCAATAGAATTCCCTCGTCACCTTCCAACCCAACGTGACTTCTGACGACGACGACGGGCACTGTCCGTTGTAAGGTTTCGCAAGGTGACTAAGACTCGCTGCGCTACCCCAAATCCCCATGCAGTTGGCTTTCCCAGTCTTATGACGCTAATTGTATTTTTCGTTTTCTCTTTCCTTCTTTCATTTCCCTTCCCCCAGGACACGACTCAATCGCGCATCCCTCGGCTGGACGGTGTAGGCAGTCGGATTCCGGTGCCGGGCAGCTTTCGCGTACCGAACACGGCCGTGCGGCTTCCTACAAAGCGGGCAGCAACACAGCAAGTACCACCACCTCCGGCCACCCCGATCAGCTTGCTGCGACCACCGTCACAGCTGCGCTCCGGCGCCATTTCAATCGCCCGGTCCTACTCCGGCGACAAATTGTCCAACGGTGAACCGAGCCCGTTCCCACTGCTCACAGCGTCCACACCGGCGCCCGCCCAGCTCCGGTTCGGGCTGGCCACACCAAAGTCCAGCGGGTTGCCGTTTCTCAAGAAGCTAGAGCTGGTCGCCTCGGGGACAACCGAATGCCTGGAGGACATTAAACTGTGCCGGCGGGAGTTTGCGATCCCAAGCGATGACGATGATGAGGATGGCGAGGGGGATTGTGGACCGGACGCAACCGTGCAGATGTTGGTAGACGAATCGCTCGAGCTGGTCGGTGCCAACAGCACGGACAACCTGCTGGATCCAGCGCCTGCGGCGGAGCTACCGTGCGGGGAGGAGTCGAACGCCACGATCGTCATCGCGAACAAGCATGCGCCGGTTTACGGCCGGAACGAGCACACCGTAACACTGCAGCGTGATGGGAACGTTACGTACGAGGTCCGGCGCAGTGGCACGTTTGTAAAGTCCTCCCGAGAGTCCTTGAGCTCACCGCAGGACCGACCGCGCCCGCCCGTTCTGAGCCAAACACACACACTAAGCCATACTTCCTTGTCGACGTGTGGCGTTGTGCTGGGGTTGACGAAAACATTCCGCCGAGAGAGTACCGAAAGTATCGATTCGCCCGTGCTGGATCTTACGCGAACCATGCCCTTTCGGCGCCCGTCCACCGGGGAGTTGTTGTCGGAGGAGGAAGGCCATCGACGACCACCGATACTGAACTCCACGATGGTGAACGAGCGGTTGCTGAACGTTACGCAAAGCATTCCCAACATAACGCAGGAGCTGCTGAACGCGGACACCGGCCGGGAGGTTTGTCCCGTGCCCGGTGATAGCGTGCTGAACCGGACGCACTCGGTGGAGGAGCAAACGGCAGTACGACACGGCGCCGGAAGTAAAACAAAGTCCACTCGACTAACATTTAATTTGGATGAAACGATAAACCTGATGCAGTTCAGTGCGGTCGGTTCGAGCAGCAAGCATGGTCAGACGCAAGTGTTCAGCTCAACGTTTCACTCGGACTCGATGGCTATTCCGGCCAGTGGAAGTGCTGGTGGTGGTGGTCAGCTGAAGCAGCTCTCTGTGAGTCAGCACAGTGGTACGATGCTGATGGACATCAGCGCACAGGATCGAACGCTGGTTCCGTCAGAGCTGGAACGAGATAGGTTAAGTGACGACGAGGAGGACCCCTCGGCTGCCGGGTTCCCCTTGGGTCGGCGAACCATTGACCAGCGCGAAGCAAGCGAAGAGGCGGACGTTAGCGCTGGGAAAGAAATATTTGACCTGAGTCTTGAAGAACCGGAACCCTGCGACCCGGACGCCGACCAGCAACTGCAACAGCAGCATCCGGTTGTACTGCGGCGACATCTGGACGGCCGTTCCAGTACAGTTCCCGCTCCGAAGCAACGCTTCTCCTTCGGACTCGACCTGACAGAGTGCACGCTGGACTGTTCGATTGAGCTCTGTGATTCGTCGCTATCGCTCTCGAAACCAGCACCACATCTGAAATCCCCCACCAGTTCCCTCACCAAGCAGGGTTCGTTCGAGATGGACGAAAGTCTGGGCATCCTGACGCCCGATCAGATGAAAGAATTCCTCGACTCCACCACCACGAACACGAACACAAACAACACGAACAACGCGGCCAACGCAGCGGGCTTGGAGCTGCAGCTAAACACCGGAATGGATGGTGCTGGTGGTCCAGGAGGAGCGGGCCATCATCATCACAAGCACGGTGCGTTACAGCATCACTGCCGGATCGATCAAACACCGTCGCCCGAGGAGCTACCGCTCGATCCGGTGGGCGTGAAGACGGACATGTCAGATATTATGCTGCCGGCCGAGCTGTTACTCATGGCAGGTGGTCCGCAACCGTACGGAGGTGTTGGAACCGGTGCCACTGGTGGTCCAACAAGTGTCGGTACGGCGGGAGGCACGAGCGAGCTGTCCCAAGCTGACTCCGACCCGAAAACGGATCAGATGACAAAGTCAGCCACCTCATCGAAGGTGTCGAACAGCTTCATTACCAGCATCACGAGCATTACGAGCCTCGACACCGGCTATCAGGGCGATGGGGAAATGTCCCGTCCGGCTAGCCGCGGTGCCGACCACTCGCCGTCGAATGGGCCGCGCGTAAAGTCGGGTGCGATCGGTGCCGGTGCCTGGCAGCCGATGATGGCTGCAGCCGTTGCGGCGGTACCCCGCCGGCAGGACCCGATGACGGATTCGGACTTTTTCACCGAGAGCGATGCGGACGATGTGTTTAACCGGGGCGATGCTCGGAGGGCTCAGATCATCGATGGCCAGCTGTACGGTGCTCCTGGTGGGGCGAACGCCATATTTAATGCGATCGACGAGCAGGACGATCAGGATCTACAGCACCAGCAGCAGCAACAGCAGCTGGAGCAGCAGCGACAGAACCACCAGGACGCGGGCCAGAACGAAGACTCATGCATGGAGTCAAGCGGGATCTTCACAGACGTGGAGAACCGTGCGGATGACGATCTGGTGCAGCGAAGGGCCGACGATCAGCAGGAAGCAGCCGGCAGCAATGGTGGACGGGGTTTCCCTGGGGAGGCGCTAGCGGCGGGCGATGACATGAGCCCGGACCTCTCGACGGACACGATGAGCAGCAGCAACAGTCAGAACTTTGTGCGAACGTCGGAGCAGCCGCTTGCGGATGTGTTGGGCGACGCGGGCAACGAACGCGCTCCGGAAGGTGAGGGCACAAAGATGGCGACGGTGCGGTGCTGCGATGACGGAACGTCAAACTTATCGCCGTACGTCGGAGCTTCTCCGAAGGCGAGCGAACAGCTCCATCACCACTACCATCAGTCGGCGGACGGTGCTGATATTGGTACGGTCGCGAGTCCCACTGTCGCTGGTTCGCCTGCTGGTAGTGGTGGTAGCGTTCGTACCGCTGGGAACGCAGCGCGTCGTTCCGTCGATGCCGACAGCTTCCACAACGTCAGTGGCAAGAGATCGGGCGCGTGCGGCAACAGTGCTAACAGTGCGGGCAGCAGCAACGGTGCAAGCGCCAGTCGCAAGCAGCAGAAGAACGAAGCGAACCGTGGCCTAAGGAAGCATCACCAGCATGCTGCTACGGCGGTGGTGGAGATGTCCGCGTCGCGTCCGGAACGGTTGAGTAAGGCGCGTTTGTTTAAGGACTCGCAGGAGTCCTCGCGCGGTAGTGGTTCGGTCGATTGCAATGGTAGTGAGAGTGTCGGGGTCGGTGATTGCGATCAGGAAAATAAGCGTCCCGGTGGGGTGGGGGGTCGACCCGGGGGAGGTGTAAGTGCAGCACGTGGCGGCACTGGAAGTGCCGGAGCTAATCTGAGCTTTGTGAAAAAGTCCACCACCCCGAACAAGTGGGACGCGGTGATGAGCAAGATCGCGGAGAATAAGTCGGTGATGCGGCGCAATTTCAGTGACGTCAAGTCGCGCATTAGCTGCGGCAGTGGGGCAGTGGTCAGTGCAGGTGGTGGTGGCTTGAAAGGTGCAGGTGCATTGTCGACGGTGGTGGGAAGGCGAGATTCGCCCGCTACCGCGCCCGGCTCGCTCAAGAGCCCACCGTCCGAGTGTACCAGCGTGGCAAGCCGTAGTTCCGCGCACGGCAAGCGCACGATATCCGGCTCGGTGAAGAGGTAAGTGTTGGGGGTGGGAAAAGAGCATGCACGGGGCGAACGGGTTAGTAGTGTAGTAGCATATTTAGCGCCGGATTGTTGAACAGTTTTCTCACGTGTGTATGCGCCTATCGATAGGTATCGCTTTGAATGGCTAATGGAGTCGGCCGCTCGACTTCGTGCTCGATACGGTTTATCACTGGAAGAAGGGGGAAGGGGGGGGATGGAGGGAGTCTTTTCGGGGTCAGGTTGTGGTGAGGGTTATGTAAAGGTAAGATTGCACCTTTGGAATGGGGAAGGTATGTTCCGCATGCAAGTGCCCTATGGGACCGCTCGGAGCGCAAAGGTTAGCGTGAGCTTAATTGCAGAGGTAGGCAAATGAGTTTTTTTTTTTAATTTTTGAAAGAAGGCAGTTTTTTTTTCATAATAAAATCAACTGATCTTTATCATAGTTTTACTGAAGCAATTTGAAAGCAATTTTTAATTTTTGAAAGAAGGCAGTTTTTTTTTTCATAATAAAATCAACTGATCTTTATCATATTTTTACTGAAGCATTGATTTACAATACATTGTAATAATAGATTCAATTTTTAAAATTCAATGTGTGCGTTAATTTGAAATCGAAGATTAGGAGTCCTTTAGTTTGGTTTTTTAAAGGAAACTATTATTTATTTAAATTTTAATCATCCAAATGTTCATACTCTGAGCTACTGTTCATGTTTTTCTCGAGAACATTTGTACTAAAGTTTTGGGATACCTGTATAGTAATCTAATTATATTTAGAAGCTCTGTTTCATTGGAAGGAAAGACCTGTTTTTGATTTTGTTGTTAAGAAGACAGTGTCAGTCTATTATATTTCGAAACCTTTTAGGATATTTGTCTATGTCACGATTGTTTTATGGTGCTATCAATTGGAATATTCTTGTACAGGTACTTTTTTCAATGAACCGGCTTAATTCAATCTAAAAAGTGCTACTTTACGCTGTATTCCTTGTAACATCTGAATTTGAAACAAGCTTTTTCTATCTTTTCTCATTAATTTCCACACATACAAACATGCACCCTATCAAAGAGTGTTTTTTTATAATAACTAAAGTTGTTTTTTTTTTTTAATAAACCGTCAACCAAACGTTATTTGCCTAACCCTGACTTTGCGTGTTTGCGTGAGCTGTGCGAGTCCTACTGAGCCGAGACCTCGACCGGCGGCATCTAGGCTGTGTGACGCCGTCGTCATCAACAACATTATCTTCGCCAACATTCCCCTCAAGCACACCGTTTGTATCGCTGCTGTGCGCTCCGACAACTTCCCGTGCACCTGCACCTTACCACCCCCAACCGCCCTTCATTGAAGATACTACCACCCTGCGGGCGCATGCATGCCACACCAATGCCAACGAACAGCAAGCAAGCAAGCGTGTACACGGTACGCTCTCTGCTGTTATGCTGCTCTGGAACGTTTGATGTTGCATAGACGACGACATTCGGCCGCGTTTGTGCGGCGTGTTTCGATCGATTTTGTGAACCGATTCAATACACACCGCCCCGCCCGATCCTCTCGCGCCCGTTCAGCTGCCAGTGGCGGCAGTAGTATGGAAAGGAAGTCGTACGCAATCAGTCATCAGCAACGGCCGACAAACAATCGAACCATTATTTGAAACATTATTTCGAGATCAAGTTTTTGTTTGCCGTGTGTTGTGGAGGGGTGAGGTGCTGGAGAAGGGGGGAGGGGGGGGAGGGTTCCTCGTCGAGATGTTAGGCATTGGAGGTTTCTTGGTCGCACCACGTGTACTTCGAATACCTTGGTGGAGTGAGATTCTGCTTGAAAACTCACCCGTTACAACCTCTAGTGTGGTTCGTTAGCGTTTCCAGTGTTTGGATTTTGCAATCAACTCCTCACCACTATTGTTTTACGTCCTCACGAGTGTAGACAACGCTTCTCATTCCAACAGACGCTATGAAGTAGACTCGTTTCGGGTGTCCATGTATGTTCCCAATGGTGTGGTGACACCTTCGCAGACGTGATAAGAACCTAATTCAACAACGATAAACCTGTTTGGATTTGGGCTCCCGACCGGTATGGGGATGATGTTTTGGATCAATCATGAGCCTGTCCTTCCTACCATACCGATGCCCTGTCCCAGCTCTGCGGCGGGTTTCCATCCGTCACTTAGCGCAGCGGCGCGTATCACGCATTTAGCATCAATTCTCAAGCTTTACGATCATCTCTTGATATCTGTGGTCTGTGTGCAAGTGTGCGTGGTACGGTGTGTGGCATGAGGGGGGCTCAATTGCGTCATCGTGGGGAGGGCTGTGGAACCGCACGTGGTGGTGCGGTGTGGTGCATAATTTACATACATCCACCAGCTCACGAGCGGTTTGTATGTTTTATCCTTTGCGCCTGATTTTTTAACAGTGACTGTTGGATGCAAATTATGGATCTTTTTTTTATGTTGTCGTGATTTTTTTTTCACTGTCAAAATCGTTCTTTGGAAGAGTGTGTGTATTATCATAAAAATTAAAACACGACTCTAGAGGGAGTTCTCGCTCCGAACGGATACCTTAAAAAATATTCTATTAGTACCTCTCTCTTTCCTCCAACTCGTTCAAACAATGGTGCCCTATACTTTTGCAAAAACATGGTCTCCTTGCTTCTTCTGGAAGCCTCTGTCTCGCTATCTTTAAAATCGGCAGGCATTATCGAGTGAAAGGGTAGCCGACCCAAACGCTGCCGGTGATTTAAATTGCTCGTGCAAAATGGGTTTTGTTTTTTTCTCCTCAATGCCGCACTGTTTGTGTTTCTATAGCCAAAGTTTAAACAATTTAGTTAATGCTTTGGCAAACTTTAATCAGACGTTGTCTTTGGGGCGTTTTTTTTTTTACACAGCATTCACTAGAAGGAAGATTTTTTTATATTTGAGAATGGATTACCCTGTCTAACGGGAAGGGTTTTGAAATTAAATCATCTTCGAGGGCGAAGACTTAGCCAGCGCCATTCATGGACAAACAGTTTGCCCCATCGTCATACGCTGGACGAAGAATATTTTTGGGCCTGTTTGCACAGTTTTATTTACCATTGAGTTAGGTTACATTCGAACCAGCTCGTCGTCTGTTGCCATGTGTGAGCCATGCTTCGCACGAACGTGTGACAACGGCAAGACACACGCCCTGACTGTACGTTTTTCATACAGTTTCGATTGGTTTTTGTGCGTCGTAAGATGTTGGCTGCAATACCACTTCAAGGTTGATAGGAGAAAATTATAACACAATATTTCGAATCGGTTTATTGTAGTGTGAAATATTTTGAATTTAACTCTTATCACCTTCACTCTAACCGATCGATTGCGCAGGTACTAGAGGAGGTAAGAAGCAGGGCAGTTGGTGTTGATTAGACTTTCAAATCACACGGGTTCAATCAGCGTCCTGACCGCTGCTGCGGTTTTTGTTTGTTTTTCATGAAAACAGCACCGTCAGGAAGAAAATCATAACACGGTGCAAGCGAAACAAAGAACCCATTAATGGCATGAGTAATGAAGTAATGCTGGTTTTGACGTTACCCCGGCCCCGGTTGCCGATTTGATTTGCCGGCCTGTCCGGAGCAGCGCTGCAAAAAACCTTCAAGCACTTGGACATTTGAGCTATTAAGCGGTCAATTAAATCTAATGAATATTGATAATGCTCACCGTTCCATTTGCATCCGCCAGTGTGAGAGTGCGAATGCCGCCGCCAGTGTGTGATGCATTTCAATTGACAGTTTCAATATGGGCGGGACGTTGAGGGCGAAATAAAAAGAGGGAAACCCATTGAATAATTTCCCCCCACCTTCAATGCATGTGCTTTCTTCTTACGGATTAAAATAAGGTGACAGTAAAGGAGCTGAGTGACAGTTGCGAAATGGTTTCATTTGATTGACGGTTTTATTTGAGTTATGGGGAGATAAAATTGTATTACAGTTGTGGTTGAAAATGGGAGGAAATAGATTGAATGAGACATGGCTTTGAAGATAATTTGATTCTGGAACTAGCTTATTCCTTGGAACTAGGATCTATCTCATTGCTATAATCGTCGAAGAGAAACAAGGAACAATGCTACTGTTCAGAACTCTTCTTGAGTACACTAGTTTTGATGCTAACGATTGCTATTTGCCGAGAGTGTGCTCGGTGGTCTATTGGTAACGACGTAGGGCTGTCAAATGGCCCGTCGCCGGTTCGAATCTCATTCGGACCGCTGCCGCCCTCCATACGCAGGATTGATTATCCTGCTATGGGGGTTTATTAAATCACAACCCCCCCCCCATAAGCAAGATTAACAATGTTGATATGGATGAGTACTTTGACATGCTTGCATCACTCAGTCACAGAAAGAGCCAAAAGCACAATGGTGTTCTGGTTGGGCCTTGACCCCCACAGGGGTAGTTGTGCCACCTAAGAAGAAGAAGATTCCTTTTTGCAGATAGATATGAATAGTTTAGGTGATCAACCTATTTTTCTTAAATTTAACTTAGTTGTAGTTCAATGAGTTCAAGATGCCAATTCAAGAACCAATTACAATCGTGATTAAAAGAAGTAAAGAAATATTACCGAAACTTGGGAGTAAAAACTGAAATGCAATTGATGGGAAATTATGCCCCATTTCTTGCCTGTTTTTCTGATTCGTGTGTTGTTGAGCCAAATTCCTGAAAACAAGGAATTGCGTTCTATTTATTTAGGTGACTTTCAAAACCTTTTCCACTATAAAAAAAAAACAATTAATAGAAACCGCTATTTAATAAAGTTCTTAAATTAAGCCAGATCTAATTTCTTTATGAAGATGATAGGTGCTATTTCTATAGAATTTGTATACAAATAACCATCATCTTGTTTCACCGTACCACACCGGTAAAGAAGGAACTGCGGGCTATCTATTACATGTGCCAGAAACAGTCACACTCCTCCACACCACACGTACCGATGCCGATTGTTTCAATTAATGATTCAACATTCTTACATAAGCTCTCGCAGCGTTTGATATCATTTGAAGTACTTTCGCTATCTTTCTTCTCCGAACACACAGTCGTCCATCGTCCAGTTAAAGAAACGTAACTAACCCAACCGTCATCATCCTCCACCTTACCTACTCCCACACACAGTATGTTAATGCTAGCCGGTTGCACTTTCCCTCCCCCCCCCCACCAGCTTCTCCGGTACGCCCAACCGTTTTAATTCAGAGGTCGAGATCGTCATGTGGCATCAACGCAAGCTCCAAACAGCGGCCACGATAGCGCGCGCTGATGTTGATGGATGTGGATTACACGCTTAATTAGTTTCTACGAATTGCGACCGGTTAAATGTTACATCTTGACCACTCTGTTACTCGGCTGAGCGCCATCGGTAATTGTAGAGTAGCGACCGACCGGCAGTAGATGGGTGCGGAATGCTTCTACGTTTTTTTGTTTGCCGGAAGAGTAGGAAGCATCACCGGGGCATGTGTGAGGGAGCTTTTAAGAGTTGGGAAAAAGATACAATTATGTCAATGGAAGAATTGTTGTAGCTATGTGCATGATTGCATAATTGTAACTGATGATTACACAGTTGCGACTGCTATAGTTGTTTTGTCCTTGGTGGAAAGAATGCAACAAGCGGCTACTCTGTACACCAAGAAAAATTAGACGAATAATTGTGGAACCTCTGAGGCGCCTAAAGCAAACAGATGCCGGAAAACTCATTTTGAACAATATTTTGTGGAAGGTCTGTTGAATTTCCGTTCGGTTTGGCTGTTCGGTACATCCATTTTCGCACAATCTAGGGCATATGTGCTCTTGGAACCTTCTCCAGGGTGGCGTTCAGACTACTGAAATTACAGGAAAATAGCCACCCTGACCAACTAGCTGCAAGGCTAGCATGTGGAAGGTTAGAAAATTAATCGAATGAAAGGACGATGTGTGTCCAGTCCCTCATCCGGCGCACTGTGATAGTTCTAAGAGACATTTCCCTGTTCGGTTCACCGTGTGCACCGGAAAGGTTGAGGTTTCAGTGAAGTGTAATAAAATTAGAATTATGCAGCATGGTGGGCTTCTGGTTTGGTTCCTCGGCATCGGAACAATGGCGTGGTCAGGTCCGTGTTAGGTTGCTTTACCAATCAGTTTTCCGTTCCAGCAGAGACAATGCAATAGATGAATCCACAACGCAGCACGGACCCCGGAGTAGAGCTCCACTGATTTACTGCTAAATACAGTATGTGCACAACGGACATCAGACTCTGCTCCAACTTTGTAATATTGTTCCTCTTGTGGTGCAGAGGCCCGGTGACTTATCCTAACGCCCAACACCGAGGACAAACACAAGCTGAGCCCATGCAATCGTGCATTCTCTCCGATGAGCGATTGAAGGGAAATGAAAACCGCGCTTTATGGGGAAAGAGAGGGCGTGAGAAACCACGAGGACGATAAAATTGTGCAAGGGTCGTTAAGGGGCTTTTGAAATGGCTTGTTCGGTGCCGTTACCACCGGGGCGCCGTGCAAATTTGTTGACAATCACGCTGTGTACTGCAGGTTGTACGCATCGTTCGGAAGTGTTCCCCTGGAGCGAACATGATTTAGATGCTGCTTTTATCACGATTGTCTACAATAGATAAGCGATACACACACATACACGGACACGGTTTTGTTCGTGTGGTGTAACACCTGTCGCTTATTAATAGATGAGTATGCGCAGTGTTGTCTGTTGCTAGTGCCGGACTCATAAAACATGGGATGGAATACATTATACCTCGGATGCTGTTAGCGAGCTTATTTTACATTTTAAACCCATGAATTTGTAATGCACGCAGAGCACGTGGAGCTATCTTTTCTTCTGAGCTTCTCTCTAGTCATTTTAAACTGGCAAGGCTTCTCATTTTGTGAAGCTTACCCATTAGCATTTTGTGTTATTTAAGACAGAATTGGTTTGTTCTTTTATCTTATCTACGAACTCCTAATAGGTTTGGTAGTTTGAGTGTTAAACACCCCGTTGTTAGGGCAAATTAACAATAATTCTTAAAACGCTTTGAAGATCCAGTTGTCTAGTATGTAGTGTAGTCCTTCTACTGTGGTCAGCGAAGGGACACCCAGCGGATCAATTGGTAATGGTGTCTCATATGGTCTTAGATTGTTCGAAACCCCTCACTGAATATCCTCCCATCTGCAGAACTTACTCTTGCTGTGGCTTTAAGATAAGCTTTTTAACCAATAATTGTTATCGTGTCGAGCAAGAAAAGTGGTTAAAATAAACGCTTTAAAACGTCTCTCGTATAGCTCATTTGCGATTATGATGCTCGTTAAGGCTGAGCATCCATGTGATGCGAATGCATGTAAACGAGCTGTTGTAAGAGAAATTTACAACAATTTCTCCTTAACCTCCCCGGCCTCCTTACACTTCGCTAACTAAGACGACGATTGACTTGTCCGCGTCTATAACCGAGACCAACCGCCATGAACATTGCCCCAGGTTAAACACATTCTCCCGTGCACTGCCAGAGGTATTTCTTACCACCGAAGGTACTTGCCCGGACAGGTTAATCTCCCGGGCAACACCGCCACCACGTACTGACATGGAGCATTTAGCCATCATAAATAAAGAGATAGAGCTAACCTGTTTTCCCGTTCCTCGTGCCGGGGTGAGCCGCTTGGCTGTTCGTGCGTATCGGAGTAAAGAGAATGTCCAGCGCGTTAGCTATTAGTGCCAGAAAGAAGACGTCATCGATTGGCCTTGGCTGGGTGAACTTTGCCGGTCGATAAATTATATTTGTGTGCTTAGAAGTGAAAGAAACGATTTTATACAGAATTGATGGAACGTGATGAGGTTTAAAATGTTTTGCTGCTTCGGAGGATACTTCATTGGGATATTTTAACCAAGACAATAGAATGTGTTTATTCTCTTTATAAAATTCGCATATTTGTTCGAATCTGTGATTAGACATGTTGTTTTACATTTAAAAATAATAATGTCTAATTGATTGGGAATGATAAACACGAAATCAAGCTTCCAACTCGCTTCAAACACTCTAATGAATACTGCTAACAGCGCGCACCAATTGATATGTTCCAAACGCGTGGTAAAACGACTGACTTTTTTCTTATCTTATCGCGGGTAAAAGGTGTGCCTGGGAGCAAACGAAAGTGTCACTTATCGGGTGAGCAGAACTCCCCCCTTTGCCGTTTATTAAAATAGAAGCCTTGACATGTTTTGTTTATCATTTGGTGACAATGTGCCGAGCCGGTAGAAAATACAAGCATTACGAAAATTCATATTTTTCATTTTTCATATCATACATTTTTCTGTGTTCTTCACGCAAGCCATTTGAAAACGCATTACTGACGATTTTCTTCATTTACATTTTTGCATCTTTCCAGAGGACGAACCCACAGCAAAGACAGTGAGCAAAGCTCGCTCAGTGATCTTAGTTTGTCCGGCGGTTCACCGAAGCTAACGCTGAAACTACCCAGCACACGTAAGTAGAAACATTTTTTTTTCTCCATACAAATATGCATAAATTCTCTCTGGCCTTTGCGCCCAACCAAAATAGGGGCAAGTTTAAAATCATGTTAAGGGAAGGGTTAGTTTTGCGCAGAAACTTGCATAAAAGATTTGCCGTGCGGGTTGCCTACATTTTGGCGCAAAGGTATCTATAACAGAAGTGGTGAACCCATGTCGGGATATAAGCTTACTGCTGTGAAAGCTTATTATTCTTCATAAAAGATTTATTGTAACGTATAACTTTCTTTAAAGTAATGATTATAGAAAATATCATAGTTTATGGAAGTATTTTATCACCTTATACTATTAATCATTGCTTTATGAAAAGTAAAACATAATGCAGTGAATATAATCCTTAAAAACTGATATGTGTCACTTAATTTTTCTAGAGATATACTCATGTAGTTGAGAGACACATCAAAACGTGAATAATGTTCTGTACAATATTTTCTTTTTTTTTATATAAAATTACAATGCATACCTTCAGGCGTTCAATGCCTTTCAGATGGGTCGAGATGACCTGTAAAGTAAAATAGAGTTACCACAAAGAAACAAGAAAATCATGAATGATGTTGAAAAAGATCACTTGTATAACTTTTCAAATCTTTTTTTGCGTTGAATCATATTAAAATAAAACTATTTTCACAATGGAGATGACTATCTCGAATTCCGGAGCATGGTAAAACTTATCCCGCTCCGCTTCCCCTTAATCTTATTGCACCCTGTCACAGTGGATAGAGTTTGTTCACCGTTTAAGACAAAGTTTTCATTACACCTCCTCAGCAGGTGAAAGCCGTGAGCTGGTCGGTCGGCTTTTCTTTGCTCCCATCCGACCACCGATGGGTTGGACGGGAATGGTTTGAAAAGTTTCAAAACCAACGGAAGTTCTAACCGGCTGCTGATTAGTTTATCGTGAAGCGGAGAATATGGAAACAGGCAGGAGCGTCACTGGAAGAAACCGGGATGGAACATCCGTCGCTGCTCCGCTATGGGACAAGCTGTTAGGGTGCAGGGTTGCTCGGTGGATTAAATTAGTTCTCAGCTTTCAGTTCAGGGCTCGGTGTGGTCTCCTGTTTAATGAGCTTTTCTGGCGGCAATGTTCAGAGCCAGTTAGCGCTTGGGTGCAGATAGGCGGTGGAGTTTATTTAAAATTACAGGGAAATGCTGTTAATTGTTGTATCGGTAAGCTAATTTTCTACTAAACATAATGTGTGTTGACATTTTTTGAAGAGTTTCATTTCATGTTGGGCCTTATTGCAAAATGCAGCATTTTGGTAATATAGCAGTTAATTAGAGTAATTAAAATCAATCATATTAAATCATGATAGGTCTAATTGAGGTAGCTCCTTCGACAATTTTTAATTTGTGTAGAGAGCAAAGGTTTTTGTTAATTTTCTCTAGGTATATTATACGAATATATAGCTATTTTCAGCGCTTCCTCCAATCATGGTTCAAAGACCGGTAATTGACAAGATGTTGCAACCGTTCCACCGAGAGATCGTTGAAAAGCGAGCCTTCGCTCGTCCTCTTCCGGTCAACACCTTCACGAGATGAAAGTACACCTACCGCTTGCACGCGGTCGGTCAGGTGATACGAACGAGGTGATGCTTGGATGCAGACCCACCCCTCCCCCCGGTGGGTTTGGATGAATCGAGGTGATCGAATAGCAAAGCATAAATCACCAAACTTATCAGCTCCGGAGTTAACGGACCGGCCGCCAACCGCGTAAGGAAAAGAGAGTGTGCGCGATCGCACGGAACAGTGACCTCAGCGCCACCCGTGCAGCTGCGTGTGGCCGCCGCCGCCACACTGCATAGTGCGCTATTTTATTACGAAATTTAATTAGTTTCCAGCTTCCTGGACTGCCACCGTCCGACCATCGACTAATAGCTGGAAGCCTTCGTGATGCTGTTGTCATTTGTTGTTGCGTCGTTTGAATTGTTTTTCGGTAGATCTACAGATTTAGTATACGGTTGCATCTCAGGGTTGCCCTTTTTCTCCGAAGCCATTAACTACACACCAACCAGGAAAAAGGGATGATGCACCGAATCAAATCTAATTTCCCATCGCTTTTCTCCGGTGCCGGCGGGTTTCCATTCAACTGCTTTTACGAGCGGATTGTTTTCATTACCGGCGGCCGTTTGTTTTATGTCGCAGGTGTGTGAGGGGATTTTTTGACGGTCAAACGATGTGGTGCTGCCCAAAAGGTGTAAAATTGTACGGTACAAGTTAGCTCCATATAACCCCTTGCCAAAGCGGTGTTAAGTGCACGTGCGCTAGCTTTGCCTCGCTGAAGTGGCCACTCAAGAGGGGGGCTTCCGGAGCTTTGGCATTAGCAGAGTTTACAGCTCGACCTGGTGTTTTTTATTTTTCCAAAGTAAATAGGTGTTAACTCTCTTTGGTCTCTTGATGGGGATTTGGTTTCCGCTCTAGGTTACTAGTGAGCTGAGTAGCTACGTTTTGTATAGTTTCGCAAAAACGAAGCACTATTTATTTTATTGATGCAGCTAGTGCTACCATCATGCTATCGTACGGTGAAAGGCAACATTTCTTTTCCTTCAATGCTGTACGTCTGTGCAATTTGGTGAACGATGTATTGCTTTATTGGTTTGTGGAGTGATTATTGAGTACAAATTGGCGTGTGTGATACGAGTACTATTAAAACAATACTTTATTAAGCACTTTTAGAGGAGCATTAGTAGCTTTTGGTGTACACCAAAAGGCTTGTTTTTCTCTTTTATTTTTAATTATTATTTCATTAATTTTGTACTTCTGTATCATTATTTTTATGTATGAGAATTTGATTTGAAATAATGTCTCTGTTTTGTTTTGTTTTTAAAGTTTTTCAGTTTGTCTTTAAAGTTTTTCATTCACAAGTTTTGTTAAATGATTAAAATGAAATAAAAAAAATAAACAAATTCCGTCGTATCGCCATGTAAGTTGCCATTTACACCTCGAGATGTTAGGTTATTTTCACCTGAGCATAAAGAATACGTGCTCGCTCATGGCCTCCAGCTCTCTCAAATCTTTCGGCTGCAGGGTTGTTTTCAAAACTTTAATTTAATTTCTTCTTATTCTTATTTCGTGGCGTTGCCCAAGGTCTGCCTGTTGGTGTATTCATAGAAGGGTAGTTAGAGCTATTTAAACCTCGTCTGTTCATGCAAATAGTTTCATGCTAAGTGAATCTATAAATATTAGCAAGAATACAGTATGATTTGATCCAATCGTGCCTTTAGAAAAAAAGACATAAATTTGAGCCTTTTAATGATATGTTTACTGAAATAAGATTTATTCAAACAATCGTACGAGCACACGAACCCTGTAACGGAGTAAAACGGCCGTCAAATTTCTCTCCACGGAACGTTTTGCCCTCTCACGTTTCTCAGCTCTCTCTCTCTCTCTCTCTCTCGCTCTCAAACTCCAAAAACACCTTCACCGCTTTGTGTGCGAACCGGCTTTCGATGCGCGGCAGAACCGCGGCCACGGCGCACACCAGCACGCAAAGCGTAATTCATTCCCGATCAGAGAGTGGCCTGGCACGACGACGGTGTGGTACGTGCGCGCCCACTGTTACCGCGGTTTCGCGTTCCGGCACCATCGGTACCCCTGTGTGTGCTATTTCACCTTTCCGAGCTTCACATGTTCCACGACTTTTCCGACGCGCTGTTGACCCGCCGTTGCTGCGTACACGTTTCGGTTGGTGCGTATAGAGCGGTAGTGCGCAAAAGGTTTGATACTTTTTGAGAGGGTTCGGGATTGGGCCCGAGCGTGTGTGTGTGTGTCCGTGTTTGTGTGCCGTAGTGTGATCCGCAAATTTATGTGAAAAATAGGCCATTAAAGGTTTGCCCACGGCGATTTCCTTAAACGCCATCTCTCGCTCCCGTTATGAGGGGAATATCTTATACCGTGCCACCAGACCAGACGCCAGAGCAGCACACACGTGCAGCACGTCGATTTGTGTGATTTTGTTTTTCGGGAAGTGAATGAGTGAATTTTGTATGGTCCGACTCCCTTCAATTTAAGGGATGGAAGTTGGTCAATGGTTGCGGGAAAAAATACACCAAGAAAAGTGAATCCCATTAGTGGGGAAATAATTTGATCACTGTCGCGACGATCGTCGTTCTGTATGTTGCGTGCGCTGGGTGATGTCCCTTGCCCATTCTTTTCGGTTGTTGTGTATATCATTTGCGTAACCAGAGGGATTAGTGCAGTGCAGCGCCTTCCGCCAGTGGAGAGCAGTGGAGAGTGTGATGTGATTGATTACTGTTTGAAATCTTGTCTGTTATATGAGCCTCATCCCGCTGCATAGAATATGCTTGGGCCGCGAAGAAATGATCGTATTTCAGTTACCATGTCTCCCTCAACCATGGGGACGTGTGCATGTGTTTAACGACAGTGTGTGTTGATATGTGTGTGTTTTATGTGCAATAGAGCAGAGTCTGTGGTCATTATCTGTCCCCCGGGTGAACAGGCAACTCGTTTGAAGCAAAATTATTACTGCCCCGTTGAGAATATTTGTTTAACATTCGAGCTGTCCAACAAATTGGCTCGTGTGACGAGACGAGGGCAACGCGTCGGACGCGTTGCGCTTGCTTTGAGGCTGCAAGTGCGCTGGAAACAGATTTAACGCTAGAGCATAAGTAAACGGTCGCGGGACGACCACGGGATAAGCAGCTGATCGTTTTTTTTTTATTTAAAAAACAGGCTTTAAACCGTTCTCCTTTTTTGCACAGGTTTATTGCGGATTGCAGACATTTTCTATGATATTTGCATAAAGTGTACGAAGTTTTAATTCCATTTAAATGGTTAAAATTAATTAAAATAAATCTGTTACAACCAATTAAATTATCTTGATCACCATTTTGACGAATATTATGATGTTATTAGAGGGCCATGTAATATCCAAATTAACCTGTAAATCAATAAGCTAGGATTATAAATTGTATAAGCAAGTTCAACACTTAAACCATGAAATATAGACGTGTTGCTACGGTTATATACGTTGTTACGGCTAACTCTGACGTTTAGGAGGTAAAATGCGAGCTAGTAGTAGTAAAAAACCCCTTATTCTTGATCTAGTTTTAAATTTAAATGGTAATGGTAAATATAAATCATATTTTTGAATTCACAGGAACCCCAAGCATCTTTTTCCTAATCATTAAATATTTAAATTAGGAAAAGGTTTATTGGAGAATGCAAACTTATTTCATCATGTTTGCAAGAAAACAACAATTTGTTTGTCAGTTTTAATAAAAATTTTGAAATTTATTTATGTGATGCAACCGCTCTAAAAATTCGAATCATTTAAGCAGTTCGTAAATAAAAACTAATTAAAGCTTGTCTTCATCGTAACCGATAAGATAGAACTGTACGTGATTTCCTTATCAACCTGATTGAAGATGTCCTCGCCACTTTTTCACACACGTTTGCAAAAGAAAATTAGTTTTATCAACTCACTCGTTCAAACGAGCTCCCCTGTTTGCTACCCAATTTGTGAACGAACCACGGCCCCAAAGCAGCACGTACCTGTGCGATGTTGCAAAACGATGTTTTCTGTGGCGATTGATTTTTATTTGCTTTTATTATTGGACGCTATTCACGCAGCTTGATCGTTGCCTGATGCGCTATAAACTGTAATCAGGCGCACAAGCCGCGGGCGCACATTTAGGGGCGTTAATGGTCGGTTTATTTTGGTGGACAGGAAATATCAAAACGGATGCGCCAAAAAATAAACCAGATAGCGAGCCAGGATAAAGAGCGAAAAGGCATGCTGATGGTTGCGTTGGTGAAGAACCTTTCCTCCGTGCCCGATTGTTTGCATGTTGGGATGGTTTTGTAATTAACCGTTTGTGTTTCAGGTCTTCTTTTTTTTCAACTGTAGAACTTCTTTTTTGATTATTTTCTTCACCATAAACGGTGTGATTTTTGCGTCTTGCTAAAACTTGTTTTCTCTACCGTACAGCTTTAGAGAGAAAAATAATCCTCATTTGCACGCTTATTGAAGGTGTTTCACACCACTCTTCAACGCGCGTTCGCTGCCGAACGGAAAGAAACTGTGCATTCGATTTTGGAGAGCATGATGAGGCCACCGTTTATCTATCGACTCGATCCGGCTAGAAAGGCCACATTCTCAAGCCATTCGCAGTTCGACTCATGATCGCAAATTCCACTTCAGTGGAGAGAGGAGAAGAAGCAGTGGTGGGTACCTCATGCTTCTTTTTGTGTGTTTTCACAGCATAAAGGAATTTCGAGACGTTGGTTACGTTAGGTTTTGTGTGCATGAACCCCTCTCATCCTTGAGCTGCGAATAAAATTTAGCATTTATTGCCGGCCAAAAACCCTATTTTCGAGCCAGCAGTGCGACCGGCTCCGGGCGGCCCCCGTGAACGTGACAACATGTTGCCGGGGCGGGGTGGCGATGATGGTCCGATCGCCCGCTGCGAAAGTGTTTAGTGTGTCCTCCTACGACGCTGCGTGGAGCATAACATTTGCACACGCTGCTGGGCGGAGACGAGAAACAAAGAAATTAAACGTTTTTCTTATGGAGTCATTTGGGCGAAAATATTGGGCAGTATATTATTTTTTTATGTAGTCTAGTTCCTATGTTTATGCCACTCCTCTTATCCGCTGTCAACAATCGAAGGAATGTGAAAATTTGTTGAAACCATGTTCGGCGCGGAGGTGTGTTCCCTTTCTTATGTGAATTTTTAATCTTTCGCATCAGACGGAACAGATCTGAAAGAGCGATTTGACAGAGACACATGTTGTTGGATGCTCTTTCGAATAACGTTCTCCCGGGCCGCTCTGTTTTGTATCCATTTTTGCAAACGCACCCAGAACCGCCGAAAAGGAAGTCTTTCGGATGTTAGATACTTTTTACCATTCCGCAAAACGAACATTTATTTTTCTCCACCAAAAACCAGTGGAATTCTACGCTGTTGGAGTTGGAATAAACTGACGTATAGTAGAATGGTTACTGCAGAGGGCGCACAGCGTCACAGGCCAGCGGTGTGCGGTGCTGTGGCATGGTTGGCAAAGTAATCTCCCTCAGCATAGCAATAAATTGGACCAGGTTCCGTTAGGTGAAGCGGATTTTCAGGTTTTTTTTTCAGCGGGAACGAATTGTTTTGGAGCATATGTTTTTGCATGCGAGAACAGATTGGTGTGGTCGTCGCTCGTCGTGGAAAGATCGTTTAATGCGCGCGCGCTCCGGTTCCCCCGGGCCACGGTTCATTGAATGTTTAATTAGGGATATTGTGATGGCAGTTATTTATCGTATTAATAGCGGTGGAAGTGTAATTTTAGCTGTTAATTATGCCAAAAATTGTGTACGAAATGAGATGAGTATTATTGATGCTTTTAAAAGAAACATAAATTCTTTAATAAGGCCGTATTATAGTTCTTTCGTAATGATCGTTTAAAAAATGTTTAAAAAGAGTTAGAATAAAGTTTTAGATTGTTTGTTTTATTTTAACTCCTGACTAGACTTTATTATAAAACAGTGTATCGTAACTAGTTGCTAAATTATTCAATACAATAATTGATAGCTGTTATCGGATTCAACTTATTTAGAATATTTAGTTATTCTGAGCAATATTATCATGCTTCTGCAACGGTTACTGCATGATTTCAATATTTTGTTTTGTTTTGTCACAACATGACATCAATCATATGAGTCAAAAAGAGTACCAATTGTGTTATGAGAGCCTGTCTCTGCAATAAAAATAACATTAAATTAAATTTATTAACAACCAACATTAAATTAAATTTATTAATGATCAGTTTAATTAATTTGTATTTGATGGCGTAGATCATGTTATGAGTAGCAATACGGCCTGGCCGTCACTACCGAAATAACCAAAAATCATGTTATGAGAGAGCCAAATGATAGCCAATTTAGCTCTTGGTTTTTTATGTCAGACTGTATTGCAACTAATAAAAAAATATTATAATTAAAAATATGAGAACATTAAATGATTTTAAACGAACGATCGTTTGAAACAAGCAATTATGTGCTTCAACTTCACAAAATTTACTCAATTTTACTCGTTTCCTATCATCCGAATGCGATCTTTTAATCCCAAGCCGCTGGAACTAAGGGGCACAACACATTAAACAAAGTCCACAGCAACCCCGCACCAGTCCGTCGCTTACCTACGGAATGATATTTTATAGTTCGGAAAGGTTATCTCACACCACTTGTGTGAATAAAAGCACAACTCCCGAGCAAAACTCGAGCGTGTTTGACGGGCGATTTTATTTCTCACCAGAAAGAAGCTTGCTGTCTGTCGGTTTGTGACGTTAGACTCAGTCGTATGATGCGGTGAGATGCACCTTCCCGAGCCAAAACTGATACCCTCGGTCGCTTATCGGTCACGCTTGACGTATTCTTACCCTCCCGGTATCAAGATTGTCTAATGAACCTCATTCAACCCACAGTCCCCCCACTTGTACTGTCTTTTCCATTTCGTTTTTGAATAGTTTTATTTAATTTTTCACCTTCAGAAAAACCCGCCCAGAGATGAGTCTGTGCCGGTTTTGTTATCGTTCGAGATTAGAAAGAAAGAAAGAAGTTTTAATTTCCTTATCTCTGCAGCATTACCTTTCCTCTTGTGTGTGTCTGTGTGCTGTGCCGGGCTGGTTGGTCTTACAATGTGCCCCGGGTTTCTAACGCATTTCATACCTTCTATGGCACACGGTACGGTGTGCACTGTGCTACCTTTCGTGTACAACATTTCCTTGCCCATAGAACGGTAGAGAATTCGGTAACATTCTTTGCACGGGCACGAGCAGCTCTCGTACAGTGGAATGCATAATTTCACTGGAAAAAGGTAGTGACGCTAGTACGAGAGCGACCCGGTGGGAGCTATAGCATCGCAGCACGCTATCATCATGCTCATCACACTCCGCATCATCATGGTCATGAACAGAGGAATCCAATTTCTGGAGGTTCTGGAGCACCGGCACGGCACCATATGTGGGCTGTGCTTCGAGTGCAGTAAAAGTACTCTTACACTCCGTTCACGCTGTGGGATGGGGTGTAAAATTTGATTGAGGAAAACATACACAACAGCCAAAGCTTTCTACACCGATACGAATCCTCAACCGGATCATGATAATTTTATACGGTATGTTTTAAAGCAATGACCCGTACGTTAGGTGTAAATTTATTAAGCAGAAATGTGTGAAAAGCTGATGGTGTAGGGAGACTGGCCTGTGGTTTGCCTTGTGGTGGTAAAGATTTAATGCAATGTACTCAAAGTTCTTTTGATGTTATATGCTCCAGAAAACCTGGAAATCAAATAACAATTTACTTGGGGTCCTGCTGGGGGTGCTTTGTGTGCAGCGTACGATAACTTGTTGAATGTTGGCTCTTTAGATTCGACGATGCATTGCGTCCAGCAGCTTTTCTGCTGCTTGTTTAAAAATTCCCTTTTCTTGACCCGTTCAAAGCTATCGGAATCAAACCGAAACAAAATCACAGTACCCAGCGAGTAGCCACAGCAAACTCAGTGCGTTGAATTTAAATTGAGTGTAATGGTGCTCCGGTTGGGTTGATTGTGTGCGATTGTGCAAGAAATTTAAATTGGACCTGATTTGCACCTCCGACCGAGTGGACGCGGCGCGAACGTCTTTGCATCATTGCCTCCACTGTCCACGGCTGCTTCCACCAGTTGCAGCCGGCCCAGATGTTTGTCCTCACATTATTTACTTTTGGGGTAGTGTTTTTAAAATAAAATTTGTCCTCCATAGGAAGTTGTTTTGTCTCGCTTTCGTGCGGACGAAGCAATCCAATTAGCTTTGAATATCTCTGCACCCTCCCCACGAAACAGCTTTTGATGCAATTCTACCTCCCCCTTTTTTTGCTAACCCTCTCGGTGGATTCGAAATGTGCGTTACGTAACGCCAAGGTTTAGAGAGGCACGGTCCACCCGGTTTATGTGTACCGCCACGCGAAAAGCGACGCGAACGCGATGAATGGAAAAAATCTCCCGTGTCGTTCTAGCTGTCAATTGTGTGCGGTTGACATTTTGACACACACACAAAGACGACTGTGAAAACCGGCTGTTAAGTTGTGAAGGAAGAAGTGGAACGGTTTGCAAACTGGTTCCCATTTTTAGTCCCAGGACGCAGGATGTAATTCTTTCCGATACATGCCCGTCCGGAGACATTTGTGTGGCTGGCACAACTCTTTTTTACCTGTCACCGATAAACGGAGTTTTCAAGACTTTAACCTTCAAAAGGAATTTTTGTGTTTGACTTCGTTCGAATGGTGAGAAAAAGATTGTTCCATTTCTTAAGCTCTCTCTCTCTCCCTTATGCACGATTGCGACCTTTGGGAATGAATGAATGGAGAAACCCTTTGGATGTCGTAGCACAGGAATGAATGAATGTGAAAATCCTAAAGGTCTTCAAACGTGAGAAGCTGCTGTTGGGGATTGGGAAAGAGACTCACCACCCGTGGGGTTCCCGTCGGGCGTTTGATAGTAGCAGCACCAGTCCGTTGACTTGAGCAGTCAATTAAATGAAATATTTATGTTACAGTGCAGATGAAGCAGACGAGGGCAACGGGCGTTGAGTTGACGTGTGAACAGAGCGGTACGTCAGATGTGATACGCACCAGAGGAGTTCTTTGACAACTCGAAACAGATTAATAGAGCGGGCTTAATGTAAGCAAACGGCGTTGGAAAAGTTGCCAGCGAATAGCTAGGTATAGTTTTAATTTATTTCATTTCAATTGTATTTTAATGTGAAGTGATGATAACCTTTTCTTAATACATCATTCTTGGAGTTGCATCCAGAATGTTTCTTTTTTTTTTCGTTTGTTTCCAAGGCATTAAACCGTGTGCTGGGAACGGAGGTTAGAATCAGTTGCTTTTATAATTAGCTTTTATTATTATTTTAATTTCAATTATGGCATGATAAGTTCCCTTATTCATTTATATTTATGTAATTTTAATTCCATTTTTATATGGGACATCTTGCAGTTTGAAGATACTACTGAAGTTTCATGCTTTGATGTCACTGTTTATTTCCTTTTAATGATCATCCTCCAGCACCGGACGCCTCTCGTATCACAAGGCCATTAACGGACGAATATGCTTTGCAGAAGTAGGTTAAAACAGGCTCATCTTAATTGGAAGCTAAAATGAGCTCCCACCGCCCGAGAGAAGAGAAAGACACCCCGAGGGCTTTATTTCATCGATTTTCCACGTTTTTTTTTCCGATGTGGATTAAAAGAGATTTAATTGCACTCCCCGGCAGTACACCGATGGATGCCATTTTCGACGCTATAAAAATCGGTAAAATGGCAATGAGAAATGTAGCACCCCTAATGTTTGGGTGTGCCACGGACCACACACCAGCACACTCACCTGTGCCGGTCGATGCCACTTTGAAGACGGTTTCATATGTTCTTTTTGGTCGTTCGAAACAGACTGTGTTCTACATATCTGTAAACGATCTTGTCCTCAATCGCTGGTGATGGTGAAGGCGTTATTTTCAGTATTGACCATCAAACATAATGTCAGCCGGTCTGTTTTGAGTTTTAGTGGGGCTTTTGATGCTGTTCTAAATAGCTCGCAACGATTAAAAGGGTTTTTACGACCAGATCGGCTACTTAGGCAGTGCTCTGTTAGCCATCATACAACACACAAAAACTCGATCAATCAAAATCGATCAAAATTTCGTACATGAAACTTGATCAAACGTTCATATATACTGCAAAGCTCTCGTTGCTCTATGTGTTCTGCATTGATCGATTTTTTTTATGTTTTTGGTTGTTTTAACGATGTTTAAATCCGTCATTTTTCTTTATAAAAAATCACTATATTATTGTATTGAAAGACATTTTCAAACAAGTATCGGGCGAGTGAAAGAGTATCTGAAAAACATATGTTCGGTTGTTTGTCTTGTTCGATGGTTGACAGAGCGCAGCCTAAGCGTTAACAGACCCACTTTAAAAAAGCACACTTGCAGTGTAGTGACATTTTATAACTCTTTTCGATCGTATTGCGATCAACATTTTTATGTACTCCTTGCTGTGACTGCATCACCATGATCATCGACAATCCCCACACGATGCTGTTAGCACCCAAATTTTAGATAACAAATTATATGTAAATTACAGACCAACGTTTCTACCAAACGTTTCCTTCGTTTGCCGGTCAGTCCCACTTTCTTTGAGTGGAGAAATTTTGGTGGAAAATTAGCGGCGCCCGTTTAAAGTACGCGTGCGTGTGCGCGTTGGCGTGAAGCTGATTTTCGGAAGATTGAGATTTTCCCCCACCACCCTCTCGTTAGCGGCCCGGTGTCGGCATTTTCTTTGCCACCGCGCAATAGCCGGCAACAAATGAACACACTTCCTTAAACTTATGTGGGCAGAAGAAAAAGAAAAGGAAAACTAGATCCGGATTGAATCTTGTTCGGGGAAACGAGAAAGAGAAAGAGAAAGAGCGAACAACAAGGTGGAAAGATTGCAGTGATCTATCAAATCTCGGCCTGTGACAGGCTTCCTGGGTGGTGTAAGTTTCTTGTGCCGATCCACCTGTTGGGGGCGTGTATCATCGTTGTGTAACGTACTCCTCCGTTACAAAGCAGGTTTTTAAATTGGTGAATGTGAATGACTTTCTTACAGCCCAAATTACTCCATCCCTCCTTGCGGTACCCCGAAAAGCAGGAAGAGTGGGTGTCATTTTAGGTCCAATTTCGTTTTTGCAAACGGAGGATAATTAATTAATTTCGCAAACAGAGGGTTGGGCTGCGCGCAATCCAGTTGATTGGCAATTGTTTTTCGCTAATAAACCATCGATGCGTGTTGCGCAAAACTACGACGAATTGCAACAGCACCCCGAAAGAAATGCTTAATTTGTTGGGTGATCGAATTGTGTTGTGTTATTGTTGTGGAAAAAGAAACCCATCCGCTGTGTCCCCCCATGTGGTTTCCACCCTGTTTCCGTTCGGTGTTATTCTCTGGCTGCGTTATTTTGCTTTTTATTGATCAAGCTGTGAGGCTATGCTCTGTAACGCATTAATCTCTGATTATCTGAGCATGATGGGTTTTGTTGCGGTGGTTTGAAGGGAAACTAGCTTCCTTTTTAAAGTAATAGGTTTATAGATGGATTGAGTGAAAGGTAATTAGTTGCAAAAATAAAACAAATAAAGATGGCGAAAATAGAGCAAGAGAGAAAGAGAGAGAGGGGTAGAGAAGGGGAAAAAACACATGCTTAAACATGTACCAATTAAGATGTTTGGAATGGATTAGAAAGCAAACAAAGCATCGGGAATGACCAATTGCGATTAATGGGCATGATGCTTGATACTTTGTATTTGATAACTTCTTTTCTTCATATGGCTTTGTCTAGCTTGAAGCTGCTTCTCGTAACTCACATTAAATTTCTTTTACACGCGTTTTACCTAATTGTAGGGTAAATATTTATCTATGACACAACAATATGTGACAATGTTGACATTAACATAAACCCTTTCAATATGCCTATCAACCACAAATAGGTTTTGCATAAACCGAGCATAGAGCCTGATACGTCTAACAATCGCACGTCCCCCTAAAAGGGAAGTGGAATGAAATTATACCCATTCGCGCTTCCTCCAATGCCTAAAGGGCAAACATAGTTGCCGAAACGATACGCTACACACAGAAGCAGTTAACGACAATCGAATCGCACCGCGCACCGGCAGTAACGTTTAATTGAAATATTAGCATTCCGGCGCGATTTCGGCCGGTGCGCGCGCGGTGAAGGCGGCGGCGGCGGCTCGCGTCAATCGACAACTAAACCGGAAATGTTGAAAGAGCTGTGCCACTGGTTGTGTTTGGTTGGTTTTCCAAAATTGGACAAATCAACACAAACCGTTGCCCCGCTCGCGAGTGATTGTTTGTGTCTCCTTACTTCGCTTGTGTTTTTTGGGGTTTCTCCCTCACACCACACCACGGTTGCTAACGGGGGCTGTCGGCGGTTAAGTGTTTTCTCTCGCTTAATGTTGGAAGCTCTGTTGGCAGGTTTCTGGGCGAGAAGGCTGTGTCAAAGTTCTTCGGGAGTGTAGACAGACACTGCCTAGTGGTTGTTTCGCGCGTAAATGCCCACGCAAGATGGTGCCCCGTGCCCATGAAAGGATGGTTTGCGCGAAGAGTAAACTATTTGTTTTGCAGAGCAAGTTTGATTAGATTTCGGTGCTGCTTCCGATTTCGGTGGGCGATACCGGTTCTCACGGTGCGAATGGATTGAACGGTGTCAATGTTGGTTCTTCTTGCGGTGGTTGTAATTCACTTGCTGACTTGGTGAAAGGGGGATTTGGAGTTTTTGTGGGGTTTTTCAATCGTGTTTTTTTACTTTGAAATAAAAATGTTTGTCTAGAACCCTAGAGCAGACCTTAAAGCCTTGCAGAAACGGCAAATAAATTATGAAAATCCTTCTAGATTATTTAGTGTGTCTTAGATTTTTTTCAAATTCTTCAGAGTTGAAAAAGAAACATTATTAACTATATAAGTATTAAGGAAGAATAACGGAGTGTTACCTGTAAACTCAAAATCTTGAATATAAAACATTAAACCTTTAATAAAATAATAAAATGAACTCTGCCTTTCGCAGCGCGGCAAGCTTTACTCTCTCCGATCATGTGGAGGTAAAAATAAATTCCCTTCCAATTCTCTTACGATGATGATTCGAAAGTCCTTTAAGTGCCCGGTCGTCACCGTCATTCGAAGCCGTGCGGTAGCGAGCCAATCGTGTTTTCGTGTTTCATGTTGGCGTGTATGTATTTTTTTTATCTCAATCAATCTGTTTCGACCGAAACATGAGCGGATCGCGATCTTTGGTCGAGCCAGTGTAAATAGGATTTCTTCATGCGTGACATCCTTGGCTCCCTCTTCCCTCCCTGCCAGGCAATGCGCCAAACCATTGCTTCGAACATGATCGAGTATTGCTCGCGACAAATGGGAAAACTGGTGAAAGACTACCGCAAGCACGCAGGTGCCCGACTGGTGACAGTGGTGTAGCCAGAGCTTCCGTGCGCGTTTGGTACATTGCCCGATCGGAATTGCTTGACGTTTTTCTGTTTAGCAAAATACATCAGATTTCTTGCTTCCCCCTCTCTCCCTCTCTGTCGCGACGACTGGATGCGGACGGGTTAAGTTTAACCGGTGAAAGCCTGTAAAGATATGTTTTGACACCACGCACCATCGGGAGGACGGGTTGTTATTTTCACGGGCATTACCAAGATAAATTGTTGGCGGGGTTTGTATTTCGGTTGAATGGTTCGGTTGACTCTTTGCCAAACATCCGCGTTGCGTCGGCCGTCTGGCAAATGATCGGCGAGTTTGTGGTCGTGAAGTGCTAATCGGTCAAATAAATTTGAACCGTAAATAAGGGTTTGACGTACGCGGCTGAATTTTGTTTGTTTTAGTCTTGAAGGTGACGAAACAGGAAAGTACTTAAGAAGTTGTTTAAAATAAAAAGAACTATAAGTGCTTTTGAAATCGAGCATTAGACATGTTTGTCTAGCTTCTGAAATTTGGTAAAATAGTCCAATAAAATTTAGGCTAATGATTGAAGAAGAGATAGCTTTCCGGACTTACGGAAGATCTCGAAGCGAATGCCCTCTAGTGGCAAACATCAAAACTACCTTTTCGCACCGTTATTTCCCATAACGCGAGAGGTTGAATTTAAAATGTTAAGTAAGTTTTTTTCTCCTGCTTTACTACAAAAGCTAAGCTAAATAAATTAGTAGTAAAGGATCAGAATTTTGAGATCTTTTGGCATTGATATTCTGGTAATTGTTGGCTGTTAGCATTTAGGATCTTTACCGCTGGGATTCAAGTAAGTTCAAGTAACCTGCTTTAATTGTTCTGTTCGTTCCTGTTAAGGACCTGGTTTCGTTATGATACAAAAGCTAGAATTTATTTATCTCTTATTTTGTTGAACTTCACAAACAGAAACTTAACAATCCTTTATCAAACTTGTTTTGCGTACAACACAACAACACGCATACGACAAAATATTAATACTCGTTTGATCTGCTCGTTGCTCAGATCACAGCAAAAACAGGTTCATAAATCATCGCTCGCTGCACAGCAAACCACACCAACCGCAAACTAACCGAATACCAAGCTGTCCTTCAAATGCGTCGAGGATTACCTGGTGTCGTCTACCGTCTAAGTCCTTGCGAAAATACGATACACGAAAGCTTTGCCACAATGTCGGGATGCTTTAAAGATGTTTTTTTTTTATTCTCATGCTTTTGTACCACAGCCGGGTCCGTTTCCGACAACAAACCAGGGTTGTAGTGAGGATCAAACCTAACAAAACTCCACACCGACACCGTTTTGCATTCGTGTGTGTGTGTTGGCAAATTTCGTCGCATATTTCATTTTTATTGCAAATTACACTCGGAAATGTTGCACGTTGGGTTAAAAAATGGGATTGACGTTGTCTCGAGGATCTTTTTTTCTCGATTTCTTCTTTCGGTTCCTACAGTCTGCCAAACAAACAACTGATCTCGAAAAGCTTTTGGAGGAGGGCGTGAGAAAAAAACGAGTTGTTTCCCTTTTTGGAACTGTACATTATTTGCCATTCTTTGGTAGTGTCAGTTGGCATCAGATAGTTCTTTATTATACGATTATTAAGATTAATTTACAATGATACGAGGTGGAAATCAACATAACCTAGGGTCATATTTTAGTTTTGCTTAAAACACACGAATGTCATAACTGTCTGTCGGCTGTGCACTCCACTGGCAGCTCTTGGATAAATGAACTGCATTTAACAGACCATTAGAATTCCTCCCGATCAGACCTCCGCAACGGTACCGAGCGGCTATAAATAATGTTTTTAAATTCTTTAGACGCAAGAAATCCATCAATACGCATCCATCGACGCACCGAGAGCTGTGTTTCCACTCCATAGTTCATTTGTTGTTCGTGCTCGTTAGACATATGTGGAATTTCCTTTTCGAAGCGACGTAACACCCCTCTTTCCCATCCCACACACTGCACTTTTATTCTATCACTCATCGCGCTGACCATTTCCGATGACTTATGAACTTCGGTTACTTCCCACTCCCGGGACCCAGTGCGCGCAAAGTTCTATTTTTGGAGGTCCTCCGGTCGGAGTCGACGGTTCCTCGAAAAGTGCAACCAGCGCACACTACTGCCGCTACTACTCGCTCCACACTCTGTGCGTGTGACGATATTGCAACAGTGGTGTTGTGATGGAGAAAGAAAACGATCCGTGGCCGAAGGAAGGGTGGAAGGTGTAAGATAATCGCTATTCGAACCGGAAAGCGCACATTGAAGACGTGCCTGGCGTGTTCGTGGAGGTTTGCGTGATCGCGTGTTCGTTAGGCGATTGCGCAACGTAGCTACGGTGTGAGGAAAGAACTCCTATACCCATGAGGCGGTTTGTCACAGAACTATCGATCTAAGCGGAGGTGCGTTTGGTCAAGCGTTTCCATCCAGCAGTTTCAACAACTCTCGTGTGTCGTAATATATGGGTCACGCTAAGGTGTTGGATGAGGAACGGAACTGTAAACGGCCCTCCCAAACTCCCACCGAGCATCTCCCGAGCGTGTTGCAACGGGCAGCGAAACACAATAAATTAGGACCAAAATGCCTGAGAATCCCTCAAGTGTCATAAATGAAGTGCGTTGACTTACGACTTTCTCTCTGTCCGTCTTTCATTGTCTTGTCTGGGCCTTCAGGGAAGCATTTTGGAGTTGGGAAGTGTTGTCTGATATGCACCTAAACCCAAACCTAAATCTTCGTTTTAAATCCCACCCAACATTAATGTGTTGAGTGGTCTTTGTTTTAAGGGGAAGAACTAGAGCATTTGCCTTGATTTATGGTGGATGCGCTTTATCGGGGTTTAGATACGATGCAATTATAAATCTTTGTTTGTTTGAGAGATGTCACGCTTTGGAAGTGAGTGTCAGAGAACGAGCGTTCTCTTGGAGAGCAAAGAATAGAAATATGCGTAAACACAAACAATAGGATTGGATTCGGTTGAGATACCGTGACACGTGTAACCGCAACCGCGTACACTAAACGAGTCAATATGCTAGCCTTTCCAACCTACTCCACTTGCTCGCTCTCTTTCTCTCTCTCTCTCTCCAGGGTGGAAGGCAAGACAAACAACCTGTTAGGGGTTGTACCATTGAACGACTAAATTTAATGCGCAGGGGAATAATGTTTGGGTAATCAATTTATCTTGATTAGCACCTCTCGCGATGTGATGGGTTTTTGCTGCATTCGATTTTCGGAACACACACGCGGACGATTGACTATTCTACACGGATAAAGCGCCGAGATGGGGAGAAACCAGACTACTGGCGATCGCGATGCGTGTTGTTTGTGCGAGGCCCTTTGACCTTGCACGCGTTGTGTTTTCCATTAGCAAGCTGGAAAATGGCTGGAGGCATCGGGCTGCCAGCAACCGCTCATGTTTAAACATAATGGCAGTTTTGTGTAATCTGCTCGAGGGGGGAGCATTTCCAGTGTGCCCTAGGGGGAGTTAACACACCAACATTTTCAGCACTGTGCCGGTAGGTTTTGCGTGACGAAAGAGCAGTGTGCTGATTACACACTGAAGAGCATGTTGACAAATTGATGATTATTTGGTGGATTCCCTGAGCAGTCAAATAATTCTAACCGCCACACTGGAGAACGATAAGTTTCATTATTTCCTGTAGATTCTGGTAAATTATACTTACAACAATTTGAACTTTCGATACGACAAAATCTGCAAAGCAATGGTTTCGGACACTACAGACTATGGCTTGTTGGTTCAATTCAACTGTGGAATGTTGTGGGGCGGGATGAGAAGTGGGCTCATGGCAATAAACACAAGCCATCACACTGTAACGCACAGCCCGCCTGCCGGCGTGTTCCAGAAGCCAAACCGTGCAAATCCAATTAGTCTTCGCCCTCGTTTTTTCACGACCTCTCGCGGGCTCGACACCGCCACGAAATCGAGACCATTTTCCGCCCGTTCCAAAGATCCGAGACCGTGATTTGATGTCCACGTTCCACCTCTACGGTGTTCGGATGTTTGTTAAGAAATAGCAAAGACAGAGGGGGGTGGACCTGTACTGTCAGGGGGTGGGGAGTCCTTACCTTTCTTTACTCAAGATTTTAAACTGTCCAACCTCTGCCAGATGAAGGCACATACACACTGGCTGTGGCGACTTGCGGGATGCGATAGTATCTCTGGCGTACCGGTTCGCTGAATCCAGCTTTTATACTCCGGTACCGATTTCTTGTTCTGCAGGGGAAGGCCTTTCTCTCTTACCGTTGCTCCCGCCGGGGTGGTCGGTGCAGGTTGGCGCATAAATGATAAGGGGGACCCTTCACTTGTACGGGGAGGGCAATTGGGAGGCAACAAATACCAGCAGCTTGTGTGTCTGCTGCAGGCTACAAGTGAACAAGAGTGGTCAGCTCATGCGAGTCCTTCGTTCCATTGAGCCAGGGCACGCAAGGTACTGGTTGTATAGCGACAGGTTTGTGCACCGAAAACCCGACAATGGAGACATGGATGTAAATGTGTGCGTGTGCCACGAATGCCGGTGGAGCGGACCCGACTCACGAACTTGTCCGCTAGGTTTGAGTTTAATTTTTACTCCTGGTCCAGGTGTGCATGGCTGCCGGTGGCACTCGAGAACGTGCGGAGGTGGAGGGATATGCGTCTGAAGTGTGTCCAGCTTGCAGAGAGATCTGTTGAAACTGTACTTGAAATTTCTGGAAGGCTATTGGGAGGTATTTTTGCAGCGCCAGATTTGATTACTGTGTTGAGAAAGGCCTTGAAATCTGTGGACGAGAGATATCCAGTATCTCTTTTCACAATAGTTACTGATATTCTAAAGAGTTGCTTGCTAGTTACAACTACTGACGTCTCTTAATACTCCTTAATAATTTAGATTTGAGTTACAGAACACAAAACTGCTTGAGAGGATGCGTGCTTGTATTCCGCTTAAACGCACATCCAATAAATTGTTGCCTCTAATCAGCGTTTCCAGCGAAATGTGCGATGCATCTTCATCCTCCATGTGGCATAAAAGCGTCCAGTCCACCAAAAGAACCTCCGCAAGAAACCATAAACAAAGATCCGGACAACAGGCGGAGATTTCATTGAGCTGTTTTTGTGGCGCTGGATGCAGGATTGCCTTTTCACCCGTTTCGGGGTGCCGCTAACGATTAATCTTCCAGCATTTAGGGCAGCGTACGGAGGCGCCGCTGCCATCGGAACGATGAGTCACTGGATGCGTTGCGTCTACGGACATCCTTCCTCTTTTGGCTTAACTTCTTATCCCCTTTGGCTTTAATTTGAGCACCGGACAGGGATTAGAGGAAATGCTGCTGCGATAAAAACGATGTCCACCATTAAATGACGATTATGATAGCCTTCAAAACAACACGTGCGTTGAGGTTGGTGTTTGCATTTCGTAGCCCCGAAGGGTTCCGGCTTTTTGGGCAGCTCGCAAGCACCGACAAAGTGTCGAAGAAGACGCGCAAACACTGGGACGGAGACGGTGGCCGTGCCGTGGCATAATGTGGTGGGATTTAATTAATTTCCTATCCCCTCGCCTTATTCCACGAGCTCGTAAAAGTGTGTGGTGATGCTGCGACATAAATAGACCACGGCTCCAGGCTGATCGTGCTCGAAACAGAAGACGGAGTCGAGAATGTTTTGCAAAAAAAAAAAAAGGAAGTAACCGTGCTTCGGATTGGAGCGAGTCACTCATGAGTATCACGAGCGTGTGGTGTTAGTCACGAGATATTTTCGTGTACGTAAGCATCCTAGCGGGCGACATTAATTGCACAGTGCTGTAATTATTTTGGAGACGTCTGTGTACTTACATCATTATTACTGTACAGTTGGTTGGTTGCACTTGGCTTCTACCGAGTGGCAACATGTTGGGAAAGGTTTTGCGGATCCCCCGAACTGAACGCAAAAGCCATTATTATACGTCAATCAAATATGGAGCCTTTTTTTTCAATCGACTCATATATGGTGGTCTGGTTGTCGTTCGCATCTGTTCCGGTTGATTTACAGGGGTTTTCCGGGCTGCTTTCCAGCATGAAGA